>AFRD01000031.1:0-139387 GCA_000222875.2 Periglandula ipomoeae IasaF13
CCTTGCGGACTTGGTGCTCTGGCGCCAGGGCTAATGGAAGCGCTGAACTTGGGCAATCCAGGAGGAGTAAAGTTTGTTCCATTCAAGGCGCCTGGTGCATTGGCCGTTGGGGTCATGGGGAATGAACTGGTTGGCGATCCTCGGTGGGAGGTTTTGGAGACGGGGACGAAAATGCCAGAACCTGGCACCGAAGTGGTGAAGTATGACACTCTGGCGCAAAGAATAATCATGTTAGAGCAAAGATTTCTCTCTCCAAGAATTTTTCCCAGTCAGCTGAATACATACCCATCTACGTCGCCATTGTTCTTGCCCCGCGGGGCAAAGTCAGAATGTAATTCGATACCAGCAAAGGTTCCTTTCTTCCCCTGAACAGTACCGACAAACCGGACAGTGCCAGACATGCCACCAGGAACATCGACGGTGTCACCGACGAAGATGTCATCGGCCGACGGCCGCCCGGGCGTAGCGGGGATCATGGCGGGCGGCGACGAGGTCTCGCTCAGGACAGTTTCGAGTGCGTAGCTCTCACTGACATCCGGGATGCTGGCAAGCGAGGTAGGGGTCAAGGCGGCGAGGGACGCCTTGCGCGACAGGCCAGGAGGCAGAAGCTTCGACTGCGCCGCATACAAAGAGTTCAGATTTGGGGTTGAAGCAGAAGCCGAAGGACCTCGTAACGAGCGCGTGAAAGATGGCCTGGAGCGCAGAGTCCTTGTCGTTGTGGTTGTTGTTGTGGTGGAAGACATCGCGAGGGCGGTGGTCAGATCGGGCCAAGATTAACCCCCCTAAAAGCTGTCGACTGGGCGGCGCAAGGTTCCTTCAGAGCTTGCGCTTGGGTAGCAAAAGGTGGGTTGCGGCTGCGGTAGTGGCTCCCGTGCCCACACAAGTGGTCTCTGGCGCTCGGTGTTCGTTTGTTTACACCAGAACCCCACGTTTGGGCCCTGGGACCACCCGGCAACTGGAAAAAAAAGGACGAGACGGGAGAAAAAAGTTACTTGCTGGAGCCTGCCCCTCCCAAAGGCAAATTCTATGGGCAGCGACCGGAGGCGGACTAGTCGAGAGGGCGAATTGGAAACGGTCAAAGAAATTGACATAAAAAAGGGGCGAGCAAGCAGTCCACTGGCGGCGTTCTACGACATGCGTAGTGAAGCTACCTGATTAGCTGCAACGAAGACCAGTGGCGGACTGCTCGAAATTAGGCCACCGAACGACCGGAAGGGTGAAAGGAAAGAGAAAGACAAGGAGAAGGAGAGGTTGTCGAGGGAGAAAAGAAAGACGTGGCAGGTGGAATGTCGACGGAGAGAATGCGACAATATATTATTTTGAGAGCCCAATGAATGCACGGAGGAGGCAACTGGATGAGCTGCTGCATCCAAACGGCCCCGGCACTTGTTGAGCAATTGTTTATCTCCACTGGCCAGCTGGCAGCTGCTGTCCTTGGGACGCCGGCGTGGATACGCGTGGAGTGCAGGCGGCTGCAGAGGCCAACTGGTGATAGATGCAGCTCTGGTATCTTCTCTCTGTCTGGTCAATTGCATGTCGTCAGCATATCTCAACTCAATCATCGACGCACGGAGTGTTATTGGCAAATGCAGCTGGCCTGCACTCCTGTTGCCCAGTTGATGACACTCCAATCACCAGTCATCGCCCTTCCGCCGTCCAATGTCGCCAGCTGTACCCCGTACCGAGCAGAGGCTGTAGATGGCTCAGCCTGCATGCATGCGCATGCAGACGGCGCGCCGGGATGCAGCAGGAGGAACGCCCTATCTCCGCTAGGGCCTCGTCATGTAGTCAGACAGAGGAGACTCACCGTCAGAGGAACAACAATATCGATGAGTCTGCGAAACGAGAGAAGTCGTGCAATATGACGACAGGAGCAAACGAGCGACAGCGAGCCGGTGCACAGAACTCGATGAAATCGAGAAAATCGTCCACCGCTGCTTCTGATACGATTGCTGTTGCGGCAGTGTCGTCTTTTTATGCCCATTGGCTTCCGAGGCGAGGCCAAGCCATGAGCTTGCTGCTCAACACCAAGCTATGGTGTTTACTTCCAGCGTGGGTTTTCTCGCCCTGCAGAACAGGCCATCTAGCGCAATTAGTGCGTCGTCTCATGTGCATTTGTTTATGGACACCTTGGACCAGCTCGAGACTTTGCTTGACAATTCCTATACCTGAGGCTTGTACGGGACATGTGTAATCACATATTGAGGTAAAGGCGTAGTTGCTCAAGCTGAGAAGCGAAAACGCATCATGCTGCTACTTTGACGGTCGTATCGCTCCTGACTTTTAAGGGTATTATACGTCAATTATTAAAGTATTGCTTTTTTCTGACATTTTATCCGGACATGTCTCCCAGCCGGGACCAGCCACTACAACCCGAGACATGCCAATAAGACGTTTCTGTCGGGTGACGGGGCGATCAAACATCACAAACGCCGTGCTCCGATACCTGACCGCTGACGCTTTGCTCGCTTAATCCATTTCAATGCATTGCGCATTTGTAATATCCGAGAAATTCCCCAATGTCAAACGAGCCATAACCCGACAAATTTCTCTACCTCGGCAGAGCATTAATAGTGATCCTTATACTTTGGAATCCCTCTTGAGCACTACGACCGCAGATGCTGCAGTTTTGCTGCGCCATTCTCAGGCCATTCTCGGCCCAGTGGAAAGATTGGCCAGAACGCAAGGTACAACCGTAACTAATTGAACATCGTTCTTCACCTAGGAGAATCATGCTCCCTCTCGATGATATCTTCTCTACCGAGAGGCCTTGTGCCATCGTTGAGGACCATGGCTTCGCGATGTTGGCGTCGAAGTCGTTGTTCCTCCACTGATTGTTCACGAATTGGTCGACGTGTCTGAATGCTCGAATCGTTCCCACCGATAATTTGTTCCTCGGGCTTCATAATGATGTCTGGTAATTCTCTGATGCGTCTCCTGGAGCTGCTCTTGTGAATCAACCCCGTCGCTTCCAAGGCGCGCAAGCCTCGCTTAGAATGCTTGATCCGGTCGACAATGTCCACGATTCTGTTGACTTTGAGATCCATATAAGCCTTAAAGCTATGGCGGCGAATTTCCGGAGTGTCTCCCCATCGCTGTTTTGCCAACCATTTCTCGACGAATTTGGCTTTCACAAGTGCGTTCGCGCCGTATTTGTTGATCAGTTCGTGTACGAACATGAGGCAGAATCTTTCAGCCATGTCCCGTAGGTAGTACTCATCCCAGTGGTAGTTCGTCAAGTCTGGGAGCTCAGTATCCTGTAGACTTAATTCCAAAGACCTCACTAACGCCGAGTACGCCTTGTCGTTGTTGAGCTGCGAGAGTCCGTCCAGCCCTACTGCGGTTAGCAAGACAATCCGTCCAGGTTCAGGGATAGAACAATTGGGTAAACATACCCATAGTCTGTCCGGTAAGTAAAGCAAGAGCTCGGAGGCATCTCATGCGCTCATCGTAGTCTGGTCGAGTGATACCGTAGAGTAGGCGAAGTAATGTTTCATCGTCGTTAATGGCTCGGTCGCAAAGAATTTCGGTAGCCACCTCTCTGATGGAGTAATTTGGGTGCTGTAATAGTTTTTCCAAGGTACCTAGTTCTAGCGAGTCCTCTGTTTCCTGCGTTATGTATTGTGTCTTCGGCTCTTTGGGGGGTATCTCGTTGTCATCGCGAATGATCGTCAGTATCTTGGTCATAACACCGACAAGACTGAAAGTAGCAAGCCCGATGCTAACGAAAAGCACCCTCTCATCTCGGGCAAATGAAATCAGGCCCTCTTTCCACCCCATAATGAAGGCTATTGTGTTGTTCTATCCGTATCCATGATCTGTTGGTTGGAGGGTCGTCGGCTGATCACTGTAGACCCAGTTCGTGCTTGTAGTATGTTTGCGACGTCGGTCTAATTCTGCCAGATGCCACCGCCAAAACCTTGATCCCCCTTTGTACTAGCCCCATCTAAAGATTAATGCTGGCATGCTGTCGCCCCACCACCTCGTTATCGATAATTGTCCCAAAGTCGAAAAATTTCCATTACCTTGAGCGTAGTTGTGCCTATTCGCCATCACCAGTAGCACTCGAGGCGAGTTGGTGTCGGTAATCAACTTTCGCAAACATGGCCGGATCACAACTTAAGCGCCTCAAGGCGTCCCTAAGAGAGCAAGGAATTACTGGGCCACAGCAGTCAAAGAAACAACGGCGCAAAAATGCCGAGGAGGGCAAGGCTCGTAACGACAAGCGCCTTCAGCGAGGTGTTGTCTTGAATGGCATTCGTGAACAATTCAATCCCTTTGATCTAAAGCACGCCGCGCGAGGTCCCAAATTTGAGGTGACTTCGAACCTGGTTGCCACTGGAGATGCGGCCAAAGGAATTCGTGGAAGACCTGGCGTGGCCAAGGCTATGGGTGAAGAAAGGGTAAGTTGATGCAATTGGACCTTGTTATTATTGAACACAGCTTCTGACTCTTGTGCTTTTTACAGAGACGGGAAACTCTTTTGGTTGATATGCAGCGACGCAACAAAGTCGGAGGCATTCTCGATAGACGATTTGGTGAAAACGATCCCACGATGGCCCCCGAAGACAAGATGCTTGAACGTTTCGCCAAAGAAAAGCAGCGAAGTCACAAGAAAAGCTCACTGTTTGATCTGGAGGACGATGTTCCCATGGAGGGCTTGACTCATATGGGCAAGACATTGGAATTTGACGATGATGATTTCCAAGAAGACGACCTCAAGGAGCTCGATTACGACAGTGATGGATCCGTGAGGGAACGCCAAAGGCTCAAGCGACTTCGGTCCTTGGCATCAGCCGATAATGACGAAAATTCGGAAAATGACAAGCCAGAGAGAAAGAAAACAAAGAAGGAGGTTATGGAAGAGATCATTGCAAAATCCAAGATGCATAAGTATGAGCGACAGGCAGCCAAAGAAGTCGATGAGGATTTGCGTGCGGAGCTTGACAAGGAGTTGCAAAGCATTCAAATGCTCCTGACCTCGACAAAGGGTGTTAAGCGACCGGATGGTGGCGACGCTGCTCCCAAGTCCGCAATCGCCGGAGTGGACAGGGATGCCTTTGACCGAAACTTTGATCTTGAGGTAAAGAAGCTGGCCCAAGACAGACGGGCGCAGCCCACCGAACGCACGAAAACGGAAGAAGAAAAGGCAGAAGAGGAGTCTAAGCGCCTCAAGCAGCTGGAAGATAAACGCCAAAGACGGATGAGGGGAGAACAAGTCACGGACAGTGAAGACGATAGTGACGAGGACGATAAGAAGAAGGGATCACAGAATACAGAGAAGATGGTTGTTGAAGAAGATGAAGAGGACGATTTCGGGTTGGGTCGTGGTATTAAGACACGACCAACTGCTACTGAGCTGGGATTCGACGATGAAGACGACTTCATCATTGACGATGATCTTGTTGCCAGTGGCTCCGACCTGGAGCTTGCCGACAGCGATGGCGAGTCTCGAGATGACGATGATGATGGCGAAGATGAAGATGAATTCACCAAAGGCTTACTGAACGAGGAGGAAGCCAGAAACCCTGTCTTTCGAATCACCGATCCAGCAGCAAATGCTGATGCCGCTAAGAAATCCGACGAGCATGGCCTTCCTTATACATTTCCTTGTCCGCAGACATGCGAAGACTTTCAGTCCGTGGTCAGTGGCTTTCCAAGCAACAACCTGCCCACCATCGTTCAAAGAATTCGAGCGCTGCATCATCCCAAACTTGACAGCAAGAACAAAGAACGACTCGCAAATTTTGCCGTGTCCTTGGTCGACTACATCTGTCTGCCGTGGGATGCAAAGGCTTCGCCGTCTTTCTCCGTATTAGAGAGTCTGATTCGTCATATCCATTCGCTATCCAAGATGTTCCCATCTGAAATTGGCAAGCGATTTAGACATCATCTTGAAGAGATCAGCCACAACCGTCCCCTAACTTTACAGCCATCGGATCTGATTCTGTTGACCGCTATCGGAACAACATTTCCCACTTCGGACCACTTCCATCAGGTTGTTACACCAGCAATGCTCACGATGGGCCGATTTCTGGGCCAAAAGGTGCCGCAAAAATTGGCCGACTACTCTACTGGTGTCTACCTCTCCATCCTATGTCTCCAATACCAGCAGCTCTCCAAGAGATTTATACCAGAAGTACCTAACTTCTGCATGAACACCTTGTGTGCCTTGTCGCCCGTTGCGCCAAGCAAGAAATTGGGTAACTTCCCTTACCACGAGGCTCCTGCAGGTGTCAGGACAGAAAAAGAAACGAAGAGTGCTGTGAGAAGACTAAACTTTTCCGATTGCACTGTGACGGATGCATCGACCTCGGCCAAGGTTTCGACATTGAATACCGTGTTGGATGTACTTGACGCTGCGGCCGATCTGTGGACCGGAAAGGATGCGTTTTTGGAAACATTTGGACAAGTGACCTCCGTTCTGAAGCATTTGATGAGCAAATCCAACCGACCACACCTCCCTGCGCAGATCAATGAAAAGGTAGAGAAACTCACAGCCAAGTTAAACCGCATGGCAAGCCTGGCACAAATATCTCGTCGGCCACTGGAACTTCATCATCACCGCCCACTCGCCATCAAAACCTACATACCCAAGTTCGAGGAGACTTTCGATCCTGACAAACACTATGACCCCGACCGCGAGCGTGCTGAACTGGCCAAACTCAAGGCCGAGCGCAAGAAGGAGCGCAAGGGAGCTATGCGGGAGCTCAAGAAGGATGCCAACTTTATGGCAAGAGAGAATTTGCGCATCAAGAAGGCCAAGGACGAGGCTTATGAGAAGAAGTACAAGAAGCTGGTGGCAGAGATCCAGAGCGAGGAAGGACGAGAAGCGAATGCATATGAGCGGGAGAAGAAGGCGAGAAAGCGGGCAAATAACAAGTAGTTTATGGTTTTGGATTAAGAATTTAGATAGGCGTCTAGTGGTCAAACTGAATGGCGAAACTGGGTGTCATGAGTGGTTCTGTGAAACAAGTAGTCCAAGAGCTTAGCTTGTCTTTTCTCCGGCTATGTGGTGTTCAAACCCCGTAGGCTTGACCGACATTTCAACAAGACCCCCGTGTTTCATTAGCCATCAAATGCTGTACACGATATCTTGATAGTGATCAGCGCCTTTACTTTCCAGTGTCGCGTGTTCTTGGGCCTTATTCAGTCCCCAGCGCTTGCTAAAAGCGGAACCCAGCTTGGAGCCCACTGGCCACCAACACCTGCTAGCAACCGTGCTGCAACTCATCATCCTGTGCTGTTAAAAACATTCAAGCTCCCCATTTACTACCACGACATCGTTCCCAGTTTCGATCCCAATTACACAATTGCCGCTGCAATTCTCTGTTTGAAATTCTTGTTTTCCCAATTGTCTCTTCTTCCGTTACGGCACCTTCCATTGAAGGCAGAAGCGCAATGGCGCCGTCACAAAGTAATGCAGCTCCAAGTGACGATGAAGACGACTACATGAACATGACTTTCGAGGAGCCCACGCCAGCGAAAGAAACCTCTCTTCAACGAACGCAGCGTCTCAAGAAAGAGGCACTTGCCCGCGGTAGGGTCAAGTCAAAAGCACAGCTTGCGGAAGAAGAGGCGGCAGCCCGAGAGAAGGCTCTCTCAACGTCCATGCTCGATGCGCCAGCCGCGAAGAAAAGCAAAGGTTTCACCATGATGGCCAAGATGGGATTCAAGGGAGGGAGCTTGGGTAAAGCCACTGAAGACGACGATGCGCCCAAGGTAACGGAGCCGATCAAAGTTAGCATGAAGGAGGACCGCGGAGGTATTGGCATGGACAGCGAGAAAAAGAGAAAGCTTCAAGAGGCCATGGAGGAGCGAGACGTCAAGACAGTCAAGATTGACCCGGATGAGTACCGGGATAGAGTCAGAAAGGAAAGGGAAGACGAGAGACTGGAGAAACAATTTCATGCCGCGGAGCGAGTAGCGGAGCGAATGGACGAAGAGTTTCAGCCTGTGAAAGACACAGAGACGACAACCGAAGGGCCAGGTTCCGCTTCACAAACAGTACCTCTCTCATCGCGGCCACTGAAATCGATTCCTGTTCTGTATCGTGGACTGATACGGCACAGAGAGGAGAAGGAGCGTGATAGACGGATGCGGTACGACTTGGAGCAGTCGTTGTCGCGGCTGCCTACGTACGACGATGAGGACGAGGACGAGGACGGCAAGAAGGCGCTGGGCAAGAAGAAGACGGCATATGTTACTTCAGAGGATCTGGATGAGGAAGATGAAGAGCTGGATGCTTTTAATGCCTTGGAACCGGGAGAACGCTTGGCAAAACTGGTGGAATATTTGCGGCAGAGGCACCGCTACTGCTTTTGGTGTAAGATGCAGTATGAGACTGAGGAGATGGAAGGGTGTCCGGGAGTGACTGAAGAGGATCATGATTGATGCTCCTTCTGTAGCATCATTGGTAGCGTTTACAAATTACTCCATGTGCCTTACGCAGATCGTGTCTTCAGTGTCTTGCACTTTTTGCGCCTCGAGACCGCATGACTTTCTGGTTCTTCTGTCTGTTCCCTCTTCCACCCGCAGCGCAGGCTATCTGCAGTCACTGTTGTCCGATGCTCTGTGTCACACACTTGCCGGGGGCAGTCGCCTGCCCCTGTTAAGCCACCTGGCCTTGTAGCACACATGCCCCAGGGAAGGAAGGCTGATTCTAGTATTTTTCTTCCTGCATTGAGGCACGTCGATTCTGCATCCAACACGGCTCAATCTCTCTCTATGCGATTACATTGCCTAGAGTGCGTGCCACATTCTCACCGCGATCAAGATCGCATATCTCTCCGTAGGGCTGCTGTCCCTCTTGACACCTCTGACGGCGGCATGGAGCAAGGAAGGTAAGAGACACCTTTCACATTGCGCATCAGCGAATTGCTCGCGGACGGCTTTGCTAATTCTCCTGACTTGCTTAGACCGTGAAATCTTCCGGATTCGTGATGAAATCGCCGCTCACGAAGTCGATCCTGCCGCTACATTCTACGACATTCTCGGCGTCTCCCCTTCCGCTTCCTTCGAAGACATCCAGAAAGCCCATCGCAAGAAGACAGTCGCACTGCATCCCGACAAGGTCAAGCAGCGATTGCGATCAGAGCGCATCAAGCAAGCTGGTGGTAAAGGCAAGGGCGCTGTGAAGCAGCCTACGTCGGCCGAGCTCAAGACTGCAATCAAGCAGGCCTCTGAACGCCAGACTCGTCTTACGCTGATTGCCAACATCCTGAAAGGGCCTGCACGAGACCGTTATGACCATTTCCTTGCCAATGGATTTCCTCTGTGGAAGGGTACCGACTACTACTACAACCGATATCGCCCAGGTTTGGGAACCATCATGTTTGGCCTGTTCGTCGTCGGTGGTGGTGCTATTCACTACCTCATTCTCTACATGAGCTGGAAGCGACAGCGAGAGTTCGTCGAGCGCTACGTCAAGTTCGCCAGAGACACTGCTTGGGGTGGCAATCTGGGCATTCCAAACCTTGAGCCACAGTCTTCTGCACCTGCAACACCGCCTGGTGAGGAGGAAGATGAGCGTCCACTAGTTCCCCAGTTCCCCAGAACCGCAGGGAGCGCCGCATGCAGCAAAAGGAAGCCAAGAAGGAGACTGGCCGAGGACGACCCAAGAAGGCGGTCAAGAAGACTCCCAGCGCCTCTCGCGATGCCTCGACTGGACCTACAGGTGTGCGCAGGAGAGTTGTTGCTGAGAACGGCAAGATTCTCGTTGTGGATTCTCTTGGCGATGTCTACTTGGAAGAGGAGGACGAGGAGGGCGTTGTCAATGAGTACCTTCTTGATGTAAGTGATATATTCTATGCCTGGCGCATCATACTGTAGCTTCAACATATGCTAACATGAGAACTAGCCCAATGAATTGGCCCAGCCCACGTTCAAGGATACTGCCGTGGTGCGGCTGCCGCTTCATATCTTCAATCTGACGATTGGTCGTTTCACCGCCAAGAAGGGTGACGAGGTTGAAATCGAAGAGATTGAAGTCGAGGAAGAGGCCGAGGTTGCGCAAAGAACGCCCAGCGACTCTGACTTTGAGCTTCTGGACAAGAGCACTGACTCTCTGGGCAAAGCTAAGTCTTCTGGCATGGAAAAGAGCGGCAAGTCGAGCAAGCGCAAGAACAAGAAGAGGTAAAGGCAGCCGACTCTCTAGTCAAGACGAGGAGAGATTGCGAATTGCGCACTTACCAGTCGCGAATACGTTGGTGCGTGACATTTTTGGACACGATACATAAAAGCATGGTGAGAGATCAGCGGCATTCGGCACGCTAGGGTTTTGTCTCAAAACGGGTTGACTATATAGAAAATCAAATAGCGCAATTGATGAACAAGGCAAAGTCGCGCGTGCAGAAAGACGTGGTTGATTAGTGCGTTGGTATTGGTCAATCGGAGCGCATGTGAGCGACCAGGCCCGGCTGCATCATTGATCCCTTGATGTCTCTTTGTCGGCATGCCTTGAGCTTTTAGTATTGAAGGCACGGAATTCATATGTCATTGCCGCTGTGGGGAAATGTTATGCGACGTCGGCCATTTTCGAGTCGTGTTTGTCTTTGGCACATCACCATGCTGCACGCATCACGACTGCTTGGTGTTCCTCTGTCGCTATCGCTTCCAATTGACTACAACTCATGACCCTGTCTGACAATTTCCTGACTCCTCATATCAATTGACTAGACAGAGCTAGATCGACGCCGCGCGAGCCCCATCAATCGCCCACCATTGCTACGAAACAGAGTCACCATCGCCCCAAACGACTCCAAATCCCCTCCATCACCAACCATACCTCCCAACACCTCGCAACCTACAAAGGTCCTCCTCCTCTCCATCGACAAAATCCCCTCCTGGTACGGCGAAAACCCCTACATCCACTCCGGCTACCGCCCCGTCTTCGCCGCTATAACGCCCTGCTTCGCGAGCTGGACATACCTCCACAACCAGAGCTTCAACATATACACGCACCTCGTGCCGGGCCTCTTCGCGCTCGTCGCAAATACGCTGCTGCTGTACTACTTCTCGATTTGGTACCCGGATGCCACGCTCGCGGACCGTCTCGTCTTCCATGTATACCTGACAGCTGTGTCGTTTTGCTTCGGTATATCGGCCGCGTATCACACGCTGCTGTGCCATTCGAGAGAGTTTGCGGACCTCTGGATCAGGCTTGATTATATGAGCATTTCGGTGCTGATAGGAGGCTCGTTTGTGCCGGGGTTGTATATGGGGTTTTATTGCGAGCCGGTTTTGTTGAGGGGGTATTTGAGCATGGTGAGTCTTCTTTGCTATTCATGGCATCGTTCATGTTGGTTTTTTATGGTCTTTGTCACGATGTCATGATGGAGCGATGAGTGGCGAGTGTACGTGACTGACGCTGCGAGAACATCAGATATTCTCCATGGGTATATTAAACGTATACTTGTCCATGAAAGATCGTTACGGCTCAGAAAATTGGCTGACGTCGTGCCTCTTGCCGTTTCTGGGAATGGGCTTCTCGGCGTTCATACCGATTATTCACGCGGCGGTGCTGTTTCCGTACGACCAGCTGCAGAGGCAGAGCGGGCTGAATTATTATTATTTGGAGGGCGTGTTTATGCTTGCTGGGGTGGCGTTTTTGGCTGTAAGTCTTCTGACTCTGTTCGTTTATTTCTTGCTCTTTGCATCCGTGACTTTCATTTTTTTTATGGTTGTATCGAACAAAGAATGCTGATTGTGGTGCTGGGATAGACCAAATTCCCGGAGTGCTGGCTACCGGGGACATTCGACTATGTTGGATCCTCGCACCAGATTTTCCATTGCCTTGTTGTTCTGGGCACGTTGAGTCATTTTGGAGGAATCATGTCGGGGTATGATTAGAATTATGTGAATAGACGATGCGGGAGTCATGGATAGCGGGACAATGCGAGAAATTCAGTTAAGAGTCCTTTTTTAGATGGTTTGGATTTGGATCAGGTATAGACAAAATATCTTGATTTCTTACTTGGGAACGAACATCTGGCTGGCTACATTCAATATACAACCGGCGTTTTTGCTTGTTAGACAAGGTCATCTGACGGGCCAGGGTTTATTTAGCCCATCGACACTATAAGAACGACGCTTAGATTTGTGGCGTTCAAAAATTATCGTGTCTTCGAATAGTCCGATAAGGAGCTGTGCAGTCGTGCCTGGCAGAGCTTGAGCAATTGGCTGACGGACAACTTACAACGCGGTGTACTTGGCCTAGGCATGACAAGGCCCATGAGCTCCATCTAACAAAGGGGGCTGTACAGCTTGAAATCAATAAACATGGCCGGCGGGACAGCGTCTTGGCTTATAATACATGCATGCCTAATTTCGCAGACCTGAATACTCAATTTCTTGGCTTCCAGTCGCCAGCGCTTCGACGACGCTTCCCGCTGGCCACGGCCCTGGCGCGGTGGAGGAGCAGAGCATTTAGGCCTTCTAGCCTCGGCGCTTAGCTGGTGGACAATCGAGCTCGGCGGCCAATCACAGTGCCCATAGCCGACTAAGCAGAAAGGATGTCGCCGGCGGCGCTGGCCACTAGGAAGCTGCAACGAGGCGCCTGGCCGGTGTATGTACAGTGAATTCGTGGCCCCCGCAGACCCCCCGTTGCGTTGCCGCCCAGTCCCCTGCCCCAGATGGAGCCTATTTCTGCCCCGCCTGCCACTCACGACGCCGGTTTGTGGTATCGAGGTATTCTGCATCGCTTTGCGTTGCGTGGACAAAGACAGACCACCAGTGACTGCCCGGAGCTGGCGGGCGGCCTGTGGCATTGTTCCTGTGGCACCTGGCCAGACGAGACTAGACTAGACCAGACGGCACATAGACAGACATAGGAGCTTGGAGAAAGGAGTATAGGACTCGAACGGTCACTGACGGGGGCTTGGGCAGCTGGTGTCGAGGGCTGCTCCTTCTCTCTCCGTCTCTTTCTTTCTCGGCTTAGTCCAGCTCACACAGCTCTTCCTTGTTCCTCGCTTTATCCAAACTTTTTCCCCTTCTTGCCGTGTGTAATTTTCGACGATTCATCATCTTTCTTCCTCTAAATTTACCTATATCCCGACGCCGTTGCGCCTACTGCAGGTGGCCACATTTGGGCGGCCTATTCTGCGACCCGTCCCGTCCCTCGTTGGAGACGCAACTTTTTGAACCCCGCCCCCAAAATACACCAACTGTACCGCCGAAGAGCTCCAGACATCTGATAGCTTGGCCTGGTCAGCTCGACCCTGACTCTTGCGACGCCCAACGCTCCTCCTGTCCAGCGCATCTTGCTGTTGTTGGCTCGAGCAGACATCGACACAGCCAAACCAAGCGGCCGTCTATACGGCCCATCGATTCCCAAAAATAGTCATAATACGGTGCGTGCGCAAGCTCTTGGCCGCGACACTTCTGTGTGTCGTCACAGGTCCGTGTGTGTGAGCGAGGGAGAGGGGCAAATCATCTGAAGCCATCACCCAACACACCGCTGTGAAAGATGGAGAGAAGTCGCGGGATTCCGGACCAGGAGATGTTCCTGAGCAAACCGGCTCCAGAGGAATGTGGTGACAGCCCGACTGTTGAGCCGTTGCGCATATTCAAACCAAAGAGTCCTGAGCCTGCTGGCAGAAGCTCAGCCTCTCCTGCGAACCGACCATCATTCCCTCTCCCACCAGGTGCTTCGAGCTCTGCTGCACCGCTTCCTTTCCCAGACGACGACGACGTGCGCAGACCAACTCCGCCAAAGCCCTACGGCTCAGCTTATAATGACACAACAGCTCGTCTGGATACGAGTCCCGTTGAGAAGCGACCCGGCTTGGCTGAGAGAAGAGGTGCCTCACCAAAGGTCATCCACTCACCCTCGAGTCCCGAAGCCGACCAAGGTCTGTTCGCCCGGCCCCTGAAAGAACAAAATCGCCCAAGCGCTTCTGCGTCCAACTATTCGAGCTACCAAAAAGTACACTATCCACCTCCTGGTGGTGCTCCGGCCGCTGCTCCATCAACTCATGCTTCGTCGTCGCTACATCCTGCGAACGGTGACCAGCCTACCATGGGAGATCAGGGTGTAAATCGCTTTGCATCTACCGCCTCAAACTCTACCACACGCGCCAGTCGGGGCTCTCCTCCTCCTCCCGAGACGCCCATCGTTGAGCCTGGCAACGTTCCAGGTGGTGGCATCGAAGCTCGATATGCAGCCTCTGGCATCTCAGGCACCGCAACTCTCACCAGCTTACAAGCCCACCAAGCACAAAGTGCTGCTGCGGCTCAGAGATTGGCCCAATATGGAAATCAACGTCCTCCTCAACGACCCTGGACACCGACTGAGACCCCCGACCAAGCTCCGTCAGGACCACCTACCGTATATCAAGGCGCAAATGTCATCTCAAGCCCCGAGCCGCGTCCTGGGGCGATCTCTGCACCTCCCCAGCCGACGCAGCCTCCTGGGCAGAACCCCAATGCGGCTCAGGGGCAGAACGATCCAAATGCCCCGGTTCAAGTCAGTGTGCTCGAACAAGACTTCCAGCGCATGGGTACCAAGACGCCGCCGCCTGCTTATTCAAGCGTGAACCCAAACGGTACTTCAGCCTATCCAAAGGACAAGCAACGACCACAGCAAGGCGCCGCTGGAACTGCTGCCGCGGCGACAACGACTGCCCGACCTCAGACCACTCCGCCTACTGGAACCGCTACGGCTGCAGTCCCGGGATCCTCGTCGTCCTCATCACCGCCAACCAAACCAGCGGCTGTAGCGGCAGCTGCCGGCTTGGTCTCGCCAGCACTCCAGCATCCCGGGCATCCAGCCTTTGCTAATGACCCCAGACCAGAGCAGAATGGCCAGTCATCCCAGCTGGCCGCTCAGCCAAGTATATCGCTTCAGACTCAGACTCCCGCATCTCCTCCGCCACTCCCTGAGGGATGGATCGCTCATCTGGACCAAAACTCGGGCCAATACTATTACATTCATCTTGCGACACAGGCCACACAATGGGAATTTCCCAAGGGGCCAAATCCTATCCAGCATGAACAAACTCCACTTTCTCCCACGGCTTCGACATATGGAAATCCATTGACCTCACCTATGTTTGGCAAGCAAGCCATGGCATCGCCCATGTTCTCACCTCACACGCCTGGTTATGCCGAGAGCATCATGAGTGTCGCCTCTCAAACACCCACGGCGGCTGGGTTCTCCGGTCTACCTCCTGGCGCAGGCGTGGAGATGTACAGAATCCAGCCTACCAACGGAGTCTACTTCGGACCGTATTTGCGATATGTCAACATGGATTTGGAGAATGGTGTTTGGCTGGGGAGCATTCTCATCGTCACCGATGCTCCTCAACCGCCAACTATTCACATTCATCCTAGTACAGATCTGTCGCCGAACCCTCGACAATTAGAGCCGCGCTCGATTTACACTCACCAAAGATGGACGTTCTACAAGTATGACGTTGATTTGCAAATAAGCGATGCCGGGACGGAACGGTGGACGTATGCCGTTACGTCGCATATGGGTTGTACGCGATACGAGTTCGTCGTGGCCGGTCGACATGAGACCGGCTGGCGTTTCATTGCACACTCAGGTAATGATTTCGCTACAAGTACATCGCAAAACGAAAGAGCTCGTCTTGGCGGCGTTGGATTCATGTGGAAGGATGTTCTGCAGAAGAATGTGGACTGCGGCGGATTCCACGTCCAGCTTGGTCTGGGCGATCAAATCTATGGCGATAAGCTCTGGAAGGAAGTTCCACTTCTAAAGCAGTGGCTGGCAATGAGTGGTAGAGACAACAAGAAGAATGTGCAATGGACTGCTCGGCATGAGGAGGATGTGACACATGCCTACTTCCATTTCTACACAAGCCATTTCGACCAGCCTTTCTTGCGAGAGGCTTTCGCCCAAATACCTCATATCTTGCAAATGAACGACCACGATATGTAAGTGGAGGTCTCTCCTTGTTCACACATGTCTCAAATACTGACCTCTACTTTCATTATTTAGCTTCGATGGATATGGCTCGTATCCCGACTACATGCAATCCTCTGCCGTTTTTAAGAATATCGGTCGCATTGCGACGGATATGTATCTCCTCTTCCAGCATCACACCACCGTTGAGATGATGCGCAATGTCAGCACCGACCACGACATCTTTACCATCACAGGCACCGGCTGGCACTTTGTCAAGTATCTGGGGCCTGCCATTGCGGTTGTCGGTCCGGACTGTCGCTCTGAGAGAACGCAAGCCCGTGTCATGGCTGGGCCAACATACCAGGGCATCTTCCCTAAGGTGGCAACGCTACCTCCAAGCGTGCAACATGTCGTGTGGATGGTATCAGTGCCTCTAATCTACCCGCGATTGGATGCCGTGGAGAGCTTGGCCAATACCGTCGCGGCAGGCAAAAAGGCCGTCAACACGACTTACAACATTTTGGGCAAAGTTACGAGCTCGGCTGCGGGCGTCGTCGGTGGTAAAGAGGCTGTGGTCATGGGTTTCTCGCAAGTGAAAAAGGCCGTCGGCAAAGGAGGTTTGATGGGCAATGTCCTCAATCAATTCGGTGAGCTGGACATTCAGGAGGTGTTGAAGGACATGTGGACACACGACACCAAAGACCTCGAGAGGACATACTTTATCCGAACTCTGCAGGGGATAGCGCAACAAAAGGGAATTCGAATGACCTTTTTGTCAGGCGGTAAGTACTCATGCCGATGAAATTTGACAGTCAACGCGATGAGAAGACACGAAGAATGCTAACGCTATGACTACAGATGTCGCAGCGTCTGGTGCTGGTCTTGTCCACGACCCAACCCATCCCAGCGACCATAAAACCATGTACCAAATCATTTCGTCGCCTATTGTCAGCGCGCCCCAAGGCGGCTACATTCTCAAGATGCTTCACAACCAAAAGACGCTCTATGTACCGAAGAATGGACAAAAGTCGACTCATGAAATGTCCGACACCAAAGAAGACATGATGGAGATATTCCACACCGACGCCAGCGGAGCCGCTCGCGAGATGAAGAAACTCATGGGACGCAGAAATTATGTTGCGTTTGTAGCATATGACCAGGAAGCAGTCACCAACCAGCAGCAAGTGCCGTTCAGCCCGAACCCCAGCATCAGCAGCGGCAGTCAGCATGGTTTATCGAAGCTCAGTCTCGCGGTGGACTTTGTGGTTCAAGGAGATGGAGCATACACTGCTACAACAAAGTACGGGCCGGTCATAATTCCGCACCTTGAGTATGGAAGGTAGAAAGTTGTGCAGGTAATTTTGACTTAGACAACATTCGATGGGAAGACATGTTGTGCGCATGAAGATGATGGTTGCAATGTTGATATGACGCTGGAGTCATGGTGGAGTTTTTGCAATATATACCTCTTTGTCATGATAATGGTAGTTGTCTGCGCTCTTCAGATTTCATATATACTTGGATACATTTTTTCCTGTTAATCACGGGGCAAACTCGACCTGGTGAATATAGCTATAGTGGCGTTCAATTATTGTTCACGGCGGTATACTTCGTTCATTTTTTCTCGATGTAGTTTGCGTAAAAATTGTAGACCTATATATTATTTCTCGTCAAGCCCTCTTTCAGAACCAGAGCAAATCATGCCACTTCTCAAATTCTTGCTGCGTCCCCCGGGATTCACAGATCAAACAACTCCTTGAGAATGCGAATCGTGTCCTCGGGCGATTTGACGGCGTGCCCGATGGTGCGCGGGTCGCTGTAGATTTCCCAGTCGTTACCGCCCTCGAAGGCCTTGTCGCCGAAGAAGTGGATGTTCTTGTAGGTGATGCCGCCTTCCTTCTTGGCTTCGTTCTCAAGGTGCTTGAGGCAGTAGGTCTTGTCCCAGCCTGTGGGGAAGATGTCGAAGGAGATTTGGCCGCCGATGGAGTACCTTGGGTAAAATTAGCTCTATATTCCCCGAACACGAAAGCATTGAAAAAGGCGAAGAATCATGACATGTAAGAAAAAGTAATGTGGATAGCAAACGAGGGAAAATAAACGTGAAAGAACATACGTCAACTGAATGTCAGGAAACTTCTTCTTCAAATCCTCCACAAACTTAGCCCGCACTTTACTCTCCTTGTCAAACTTCTCAAAGTCGTTTCGTTCCTGCGTGCTCGCGTTCCTCCCCACGGGACTAACGTTGATCATGCCGTTGCGGAACTCGACAAACGTGCCCCTCTTCACGGGCACGTCCAGGTCCGCCACGTAGTGCAGGATGTAGTTGGCCAGCTCTTTGTACTTGGCCTCGCCGATCCACTTGATGAAGCTGTTGGAGGGGAGCTCCTGGCCCAGCTTATACGCCGTGAGGCCGTTCTCCGCGAAGCAGAAATCGAAGAGCGTCGTGACGGGGACGCCGGCAGGCTTGCCGATTTGCTCTTGTTGCTTGGCGAGGTCGGAGCCGCCGACGAAGCCGATGGAGCATTTCTTGCGGAGGGCGGAGAGGATGGAGAGGATTTCGGGGGACGCGTCCTGTATTTTTTGTCGGCACTGTTAGTCTTTGCTTTATGACAATCAATTGAAGGTCTGGGAGGGGAAGAACAAGTGTACCAGACGAGCGGGCGTCAGAGTGCCGTCTACGTCGAACAAGCAGATTGTGTCCTTGAGGGGACGTTCCTCGAGAGGAGGATAATTGGATTGAACGGGATCCATGGTTTGAGATTGAGAAAATAAAAAAAAGACACGCTGTTTGAGGTCAATGCAAATAGACGTGAATTATCAAAGTGAAGCTGGGTCGTAAATACAGGGTCGCTTTTTCTTCAAAGCAAACGTGGGGTCCAATGGGTGCTTCGAAGAGGGGGAGGGGCAAGGGGAGCTTGTGAGGGACGGTCAGCAAGCTGCTTTTTTTCCGCAGGCGCGGAAGAAGATTCCGATTTGAGTAGAAAACGTGCAGATGGGCTGCACGACGAGTGTTCAATGCTTTGGAATTCGAATGAAGACTCAATTGGCTTAATTGTTGTATCTTTCGTCGAGAATTCTCTTTACTTTTATATTTCATCTGTTTCCATATTGACACATTGTTCTTGTTGATTGTAGTCGTGCACATAAAGACACGTTGACCCAAGAAAGGACACTTTGGTCTAAACTTACACCAATTTCGCTTCTTGTACCCTCGCGATGCTGCGCCACGGTTGACGAATCTAATACTAGAATAAAATTTCCAGGGCGACGGACGCCAACGAGGGATGGATGTGTGACGCTCGTGTCCAAGCCTCTTTTTCGGTTTCAGAGTGCGACGGCCCTTTGGCAGAGTAGAACTTGAAGATCCCTGTCAGGTACGATCGATCTCATCTGGCCAGATATCCGGATTTGTAAACCTCGCTAATAGTTCTATTATGGCTGCTTCATAGCAGCACGCTCATATCATGTACATGTGGTGATCAGAGGTGCACCCCAGCAACTCCAATTGAATGCTACCAAATAATGCTGTTCATATACCCACCCACGACTTGTGAGTCACTCATTCCTACCCCATCAAAAAAGATGAAACAAACAATTGTGCGCTACGCATGCAAGTCCTCCACGTCATGATTCTTGCCATACCCCAGACACTTCTACTGCAACATTCGCAATGGTGCTCAGTGTCCACAGCGCAATCAATCCCCACCCAATCTTCCGACTTAAAATCCACTTGTTGAGAGGCACGATGATGAGGAGCAAAATTAAGATAGTCAGAAGCGTGACGGCGGATATCAATAGCGTGGGTCCAACTTCGACGCTGTATGGCCCGTATTCGATCGGCCGGTCTGGATGTTTGGCGTGCTTCTTGTTGGCGTGCTGCACCATCATTAGGACGCCTCCAATGCCAATTCCGAGTAAGATATTCAACATCGGTCCGCCAAAGCATGCAGACCTGTTTTGCGAATTGGTTAGATATGTGTCAGAATCAAGTATTCCTTTGAAGAAGGTAGCACTTACAGAGCCATCACGGGATAACCCAGGCGAGCAACAGTAATGTCCGCCACCAAGTCGCCCACGCTGTTGCCAGCTGCGAAAATCGTCAACCCCAACAACGCTTCGGATATATTCAACACCACCCCAAAGGTCTTCAGCACTCCAACCACCTCCCCGGCAATGGTAGAAATCCATGAGATGCTAATGATAAAGCCCAAGAAACAAAGAAGAAAATGATACTTCGGTCGCTTACGGTCGGACGTAAAGACAAAAAGACACCCCAGCAGCACGAGTGAAGCCAATAGTGTATAAAGGACCATCATGACCAGCGTCCTGCCTGGATTAGACAAATCCTCTGCCATATTGGCCCACAGAATCACCATGGCGAACAGCGGCCCTGTGAAAAGCTGTACGCACACAAGCCAGCGGTTCCAGCTCATTGATTCCTCGTTCTCATTGCTAATGGACGGCATATCTGACAACGGCTTCGCTACTGATGGCCCATTAGGGGCAGTACCACCCTGAGACGAGACGGCCGTGTCTTCATTCTCTAGCTGAACATTCAGTCGAGGTGATGGAGGCTGATCCGAGTTGGTGCTGTTCCTGCGAGAATACCTGCGATAGCGCTCCCATTCGCTTTGTGGTTCAATTTCTTGTGGCTCAATGGATATCGGTGGTGCGGTATGACCAATATCCAGGTGACTCGCTCCGCGAAGCGTACTGAGGTCGTCTATTGAGCATTCTTCGTTCGTTTCGGATTCAACGACAGGAAGTGTGATTACGAGTAGACAAATACTTGGTACAGATATCGCGCTCAGAAATTTGTCCCAAATACTTTTCTCCCGCCAGCCCTGCAAGGTGGGGAACAAGGTCGCCAGTACAATGTGTGGTGGTGGGAGGAGGGTATAAGGCCACCATCGCATTGGTCTTCGGGCCACGGCCGCGGGAGCCTGTATCTCTGGGAAACTGTTTTCTCGACGCGATAGTCCAGCCTGTGGTAGCATGAACTCTGTCCGTTCCGAGTTGACATTTGGGGTGATAACCATTGGTGAGTCAGTATACCACGGAAACGGTGAGCTTGGCGACGACCCGCCACTTTGGCTGCTACGTCGACTGGGTATCAGAAGTTTGAGATGCCCAGAGTGCTTGCCACTGAGATCCTCTCCCTCGCTTGATTTGCCATCGTCGATGGTGCCAGATGGGCCAATTGGAGGCGGTGCCAAATTACCACCTACCATAAATGGTGTCGAGGGATGCGTGCTTTTGGCCGATGGAGTTTGCCCAGGCACTGCGAGATTATTTTGGTTGTTGCTTGATGTAATTGATGCTGATCCTGAAGAAGCCTCCTCAGCTAACAGATTTGGGTCTGCGGGAGCCGAGGCTGGCAGCATTCCTCCATAAGAAAAGGCTCTGTCTCGCGCATGGACCCCAGGCGTTGAGACGCTCTCCCAGTGCCCTTCGTCCGGGACTTCGCTAGTCGTACCTCTCCGTGGTCGATGGCTGATGTGGTGGTCAGAGTAACTTCGTCCGGGGATGTGAGAAAGTTGAAGGTTGCTCTCCCGCTGCAGTTGAGCCAGAGCAGATCGAAATTCTAACGCGCCGACCAAACTCGGTCGAATTGGATTCAAAGCATGGGACTTCTTCCTTGTAGGACGCAAGACACGCATGCTTCTCGACACCTCGGCAGCCACCATACGCTCATGGTCCTCATCATCGATGTCGTACCCCACTGATCCATCATGGTCGCTGTCTTGACCTTGACCGAAGTCCTGGCTGCGGCCTTCGACCTCAATTCTGGGCGCTCGTTCTAGCGACGAGATGTCTTGGATAGAGGTGCTGCGGGAGTCTTGCCTCAAGTCGTCTTGAGGATTCTCTGGCTCATCACGGTAAGGCTCCCCAGCCAGTTCATCGCCAGAGTTGCCGACCATGCCGTAGTAATGGCTTCGTGCCTCGCCTTCCCGGCGCAAGCGTTGCTTTCTCCTTGTTGAGTACCAGTGCCACCCAACTACGGTCACCACATACACAATATAATAACCCACCATAGCCCAACATTCCCAGAATCGCAGGCTACCGTCAGCCAAGAATGACATGGCAAAAGCGACCGCCACAATGAAGATGCATATGTCTCGTGCATATGTCTTCTTGTCGACTCTGAACTCGCGAACCAGAGCCATGGAACCTGCCACGACGCCAGTGATGAAGCAGGCCGCTCCGATAAGTTCACCGACAGCCATGCTAGGGCTATTGGAGCTCATTGCAGCGAAGGTGCTGAAGACGTCGGGCGAGCCATTGCCAAAAGCCAAGAAGGTCACGCCGGCCAGACTCTCGCTTAATTCAAGAATAGTCGCGATCGTACTCAGGTTGACACTGAAGAAATCGCTGGCAGCGATGCCAATGGTTGTGAACAAGAGTCCCAGCCAAGCCACGAGCAAGACGAACGCAACGGGGTGCATTTGACTAGAAGCACAATAATACCACTCAAGATACGGCAACAAGCCGGCATTCTCATCCTCGCAATACTCCTTCACAAAAGCACACTTATCTGCAGCCGAATGCACCTTGTTGCAGTCAGGCTGTTTTGCCCGCCGGAACAGGTTCACCCCAGGCCCAGCGCGGTCATGTTGGGGTCCATCGCCATAGTGTTGAGTTTTCAGTAGAAACGAGCATGCCGCCAGCAGACTTATGAGGAAGACGGTTGCGATGAATGGACGGGAGCGCAGTCGGCTACCACGGAGGTTGGGTGTGGGCATCCTGGTAGAGTCTGCATATCGTAAACGCCGTTTGGTGTTGTAGGAAGCCGCAGCCTAGGTCATAATCAGGCTCAAAGATGAGAGACGACAGGCGGAGCAGTCGATGTGATGTATACGTAGTAGAGCAGAGTAGGCAGGAAATTAATATCGCATGTGGGAGAAGCGGTAAACATAAATGACGATGTCGACCCAAAGGAAAGGCCCGGTTCGGAAGGTTTAGAATCCCATGCCATGCCAATGCTGTCTGGTGGTACCGGGAAATGCGCTTGATGGAGCGAGCTCTGCTGGAGGTCGAGGCCAGCCAAGTGCCATTGGCCCAGGTGGAGGGGACTGTGGGAGGCCCCTCAGAGGGGTGGCGTGATTGGGCAGGTGCGTCCCATCTCCCACGCTTTCTGTGCTTTCACTCCCAGCTTTTCAAGCTTTGCCAGGCGAGCAAATCGCCCAAGTCACCCAAACAAGCTGCTCTTGGCTTCACCCTGGCCGCGCAGCCCTCGTTGAACAACTCCTACATCATCCTTGCTGCAGAACGCCTCTGCATCATTCCACCCATCGCCAGCAAGCGCGGCACACCTAGCGCATGCTTGTTCTTGTCTAGCGTCACTTTTGCACTGTTTCGTCTACCACAACCGTTCCAACCGTTGTGTCGTGTGAGCTCACCTTGTTCAGCCTTTCTGGCTGGCCGACTAGATGAACCCGCGGAAACCGCCCTTATCTCGCACAACACGAGATCGTCGAGAACAAGGTCAACAAGAGTTGAAACCGGACTCGGACAGGCATTCATCTCAGCACGCCCAGAGATGGGGCTGTTACATTTGCCTACATAGGTACTTATTTTAAGCTTATAGCTCCCGTACTTGCGGCACTGCCTAACATTGCGTACACGTCAGTCATTGCGTCGTGGACGTTAGTTACGGCTTCCACGACATGCTTGCTCCTGCGTCGAGGGATCGTCCATGTTTCCGGCGGTCTTTTACCCGCTACTGATTGTAGTGGGCTATTAGATGCATGAATCACAGTAGACATCGCCCACACTATGTCGAAAATATTGCCAGCCTACTGTCCGTGGTTAGAAGCAGTAAACCAAGTCATGCGCAGCATGAGGGGTCCGAAGCCCCTTCGGTTCCCTGAGCGCTCCTGGGAAAGAACAACATGCCTTGGGAAGTGCATCTACGTGGATGGTACCCAGATCCTCAACGGTGGCAATACAAGCTAAACTTGTGGATGAAAGCAGTAGGCCGTTACAGAGTCTAAATGTGGAATATGGACAAGCACATGTAACACGCGAAGCAGTGATACGTTCAGGTGTCTAGCATGCGCTCATCACTTCGCTTCCAAACGTTGAAACGACGGTACGAGTTGCTGCCGGTAGCGAGACTGGTTGACCACCCGATGTTCCTGGACTTCCGTCCCTGTTGTTTGCAGCGACTGAAAGTGACGCTTGTCCTACCATATAATGTTCACCGCATCAACTTTGAGGGTGTGACGCCTGGCTCTTCCCCATGTCTGGGGATCCAGCGTGTGAGCCTTAGACACAATATAAGACAGATAAGATCGGGAAAGGGGATTGCGCGATGGGCCGCAACCCGAAGCCTGAAAGAGTCGGCCACAATCACATTTTGATAAAATGTGTCCACAATTATGCTTCTTCTTAATTTCTGATGCAGTTTGTCATATTTTGAGCTACTCACAGACAAAAGGCAGTCAGTCGTGAACATGTCATGAAGTACGGCCGCGTGGTAACGGCGTCGAGCCCCACCCTGAGCCGTTCTGCAACGCTCTCGTCGCATCGGTGTCATCGGTGTCATCGGTGCCATCGAATTGCTGCCTGAATCCACAGGCCAACATCTGGCAAGCACTGGCAACGAGCCCCTGCACGTGCACCCACCCATCCCATTGTGTACATCCAGCCGATTAGGCACTTTGTTTACTTCGGGCTGCTGCACGAACCCGGACGCGACACGGCCATTGTCGAGCATACCTGTGCATTTCACACCACACAACGCCAGGAAATGCCTCGGGTTGCCCAAGTCCCACGCGCTGGAAGCGTCAAGTCGACGTCTGCTTCCCATTCAGCGTCGCCCTTCAAATCCCCCATAAAGTAGGTTGCGCTCGCGTATTATGTGCCCCCAGATGCCCCCTCTCTAGGCACCCTGGTATTATCGTGGTCTCCGTGGGCGCGCTGCGCGCAAAATAACAAATTCGGCGTGGTCTCATACTCACATAATGATCTCTGTTAGAATCCCTTTGAACGATGATGCGCATGAGAAAGGCCAGCGAATGAATTCACGAAAAGCCCTCCACGAAAAGCAGATCAATGAGATCAAGGCGGCGGCGACTCCTCGCAAGGGAAGCTTGAGGTTGGATGACATTGAGAATGCGTCGCCGGGCTCAGCCATGGGGACTCCCAGAGGAGGGCGGGTGGGTGAAATCACGGAAGAGGTCATGGTTGGAGGCGTTTCCGTGACACCCATCAAGCGAGTACCGATTCTGGCCAACTTTGAGGAGTGGATGAAGATGGCGACCGACAACAAAATCAATGCCACCAACTCGTGGAACTTTGCCCTAATCGATTATTTTCACGATATGTCACTGCTCAAGGAAGGCGACGGAGTGAACTTTCAGAAGGCCAGTTGCACTCTAGACGGGTGTGTCAAGATTTACACCAACAGAGTGGACAGTGTCGCGACGGAGACGGGAAAGCTTCTGAGCGGTCTTGCTGATAGCAGCAGCAAGAAGAAGGACCGGGAAGATGCTGAGGGTGAGGAGAGCGAGGACGAGCTTGATGAGGACGGAAACCCAAAGAAGAAGTCCAAGAAGAAGGTAAAATATTTCTTGTCTGGTTGCTTGGCTGCCATTCATCGCTGACGCATACACCATAACAATATTTACTAACACGTTTCACAACCAGACGCAAAGATCTTCGGAAGCAACACTTGCTCCCTCTTTCAGCTCATTGCAGCTGAAGAAGTTTGAGCTCGAATTTGCCGTCGATCCCCTTTTCAAAAAAGCCTCGGCAGATTTCGACGAAGGCGGCGCCAAGGGTCTGCTTCTCAATCATTTGATGATTGACTCGCAGGGACGAATCGTCTTTGATAGTAGCGACGATTCTGGCGACGTGGCTCCGGTAGAGAAGAGAGACGAGGAGGAGGCCGAAGATGATGACCTCGATGGGGACGACGTTGACATTACTGCACAACTAGAGGACAGGTCATCAGAAGAGGTTCCCGAGGCGGAAGAGGAGCCAGCCGTAGAGATCGACCTCGTTTCGCTTGGGCAAAGGTTTTTGCCAAGCCTGAGCCGCCTGGATGAGCTCGATGTATGCCCATCGCTCAAAACCTTCGACCTAGGAGATCCATCAGGTTCGATGGATATTCCATTCCTCAAAGCTCCTGAAGATTGGAGAGACCAAGACAAGAACCATGCTGCCGGGGATCATTCCGGCATGCTTATTGACGACGACGCTCCAATCGGATTCGATGATGACGACCTCGGTCTCGGCAGCTTCGATATTGGAGGAGACGTTGCATTTGGTGAAGGTGGTGAAGCTTGGGCGCGTGAAGCCGCATTGGCGCCTCAGATGAGGATATATGACGCTGGCATGGGCGGCGAGGAGGCTGACGGAGAGGAATTTGACGACAATGGTGAATACATTGTTTCGATGTTCAAGCCTCAAAATGCGGACAAGATGCACGAAGACATCTTAGGCTTCTTTGATCAAGCGTTGCAGAAAAACTGGACGAGCGCAGAACATTGGCGAATCAGGAAGATCAAGAAGTCCAATAAGCCCGCCGGTGAAACCAAGAAGCGGAAGGAAAAGGAGCCTTTCGAGATCGACTTTGCTTCGCCACTCGAGTCAGCCATGTACGATCTTATCCACACCAAAGCCTCTAGCAACTCGGTCATCAGCATGCCGAAGAAAGATTGGAAGTCCAAATCACGAAATTTACTTCCTGACGACAAGCATTTCAATTCCAAGTCGCTGTTAAGCCTGTTCCTCAAGCCCAAGGCTCGCTTATCCAGACGGCGAGTCACCACAAGCGGGTTTGGCCCGCGATCTGGCTATGGATACGACCTTCCAGAGGACAATCAACAAATTGAGATGGACGAGGCATTCTGGGCGAAGCAGAAGGGTCCTGAAGATACAGCGTTACCAGAAGGAGACTATGATGCCAACTTCTTTCAAGACGATGGTCTGCCTTTCCCAGGTGGTGACGATGCAGATGACGACGATTTGGAGTTTGCCGATGCCCGTGAGCATCTATCGCCTGATGGTGACCCAGGCATGACAGAAGCCGGTGGTATCACTGCCATGCTGGGAGGGGAAACATTTACAAATGCCGCCTTTGGTCATACGCTCGTGACTTCGACGAGGAGGATACGGCCGGAATATGTCAACTACGCTCGAAAGGCCACGAAGGTGGATGTCAGACGGTTGAAACAAGAAATCTGGAAGGGCATGGCGTTCGATCAACTCGAGGTAAGCTGCATTGCCATGGGATATGAGAAAATTATGCCCCAACTATGGGTGATTGGTTGTATGACAGCACTAACATATTCTTTTCCAGGGTCCCCCGAAAGAGCGTACTTCAATGCCAGCGCAACCCGAGCAAGAGAAAGAACCCCAACCATCAGAGGATGAACTCAACTTCACCCAAGTCATGAACGGTCTGCAATCGGTATATCCCAAGACATCCATGAAGGATATTTCGACCTCATACTGCTTCATCTGCCTCTTGCATCTAGCAAACGAGAAGGGCTTGGTGATTGACAAGTCAGAAAATCTAGATGAGCTGAAGATTCGCAAGGACTGGACGGCCGAGATCACTGAAGGTGGCGACTAGAGTGAAGCAACGTGGTTGGGTACGTTAATGAGTGGTGTGTATGAATTTGAACGGGCGGACTGGCATTGGGTTTGGTTACGGGTGGGATGGATTAAATGGGTGCAAATATCTAATCTTTGCAATGTCTGTACATATAGATGGAGATGAAGTTATCTGATGAGGAAGAGACTCAAATTCAGGTCTACGAGGTAGACATTTTCATCTCAGGACGTGAAACGAATGATTGTTGAAATCACTATGGTGGAGCTTGATCTGCACAGCAGTTTTTCACTTATCCTCTGCCGGATGATAGCAATTAGCAGATTTCATCTCGGCCAACGTCTGCAGTTCTCCTTCGCACACGACCGTACATGACAATGATTTTTGGGTGAACAAGTTGGTAAATTCCTGTCAATCTTTCTTAAGAATACGTATCTAACAGGATGATAATGACCAACGGTGAATTTTTTTTTGGTTTCTGTCATGTTGCGTCAAAATTCGCGATGTTTGGAGGGGAATCATTTGACGCTACATGCACCGTGAGGAGAACATCTCATCACCGCCCACAGAGCCTTCAACACGCTCCAAATAACATCCCTCTGCTCTCTCATTCTCATTCTCATTCTCATTCTCATTCACTCTCACTCACAACATAAACCACCCCAGAAATTCACATGAAAATATCCAAAAATGCCATCGAATAACCGCCGGACCAACTTCCATCAACCCCATGGCCCACCAAAACATGGCAAACTCATTTTCCCGTTCCCCCCAACATGAGAATCTCAATCTCCCATGCGGAGCATCTCCTCCGGACCGCACCCTGATTGGCCATCTGCCCCTCACGCGCTGGTCGCAACGCTGCAGCAGGTCACGAAGGCCCTGCGAGGACCCTATGGTTTTTTGGGGGGACCAGGAACAGACTTGAGGGACTAGCTTGAGATGTGCTAGTGTTTTTTCTTTTATTTTTCTAGTTTTGCGTTGTTTTCTGGGTGAGAGATGCCGTCTACATCATCTTTTGTTTTGCGTCTGACGTCGATGGTGACGTCTTTTGATGGTATTTTCGTTTGCAGAGATTGCCGTCTGACGACTTCTGCTTGATCGGTCTGGACCGTCCTTCTTGACGTTGACATCCTGATACCTGAGAGGATTCATGATGGCGCGTACGTGGCAGACAAACAACGGTCAACAAAACATAACGTTATACTGATCTTATTCATGTGCTTTGATCCCAGTATACTAACACTATGTGCTTTCCATATTTCACCAGCCGTGTTTTCTTACTGGCTAACAACCATATACAGCGGCGCTGCTCCTTCCCGCCTCTTTGCCATGAAGTCAAGCTTGACCTCACCCCCTTCTTCGACATCATTAAACTTCTATCCATCCCACAAGGTGCTCTCTTCCAAAACAAACGCAATACAGAATCTACACCGACTTTCGCCCGTTCAAACACGTGTTTCCGTTCGCATCCCATGCATTTCCTTTCAGAAAAAACAAAGTCAAATCCACAGGGTGCCGCCATAATACTTGCCAACGCCGTTCTCAATTTACCCAAATACCACTTCTGGTGGTGCATTTCATCGTCCCAAACACAAAACAAAATACAAGATCTTTTGTCATTCATATTCGTGGCAAATCCACGCTCCGTCAGAGATCCCAGATTGTTTGAATCAGATTCTGCTTGAAGACGTGAGGTCAAAAGAAGAGGGGGAAAAAGATAATGGACAAAATCTGTCCGTCAATACTTCGAGGAAGAGATGTTTGTTTCGTCGTCATCAGCAGGCCATTGCTGAAGATTTCGTTGATGCGGATCCGTCTGAGAATATTTGTTGCTGATGTTCGTGTTTTCGAAGCTCCGGATCAAGAAAAGAGGGTCAACGGCGGCCACCTCGCCCGACGATCTCACCTGCCCTTAGCAGAGCATCCATGCCGTCCAGGCTGTTCCTGGCACTATTGTTTCCTCCAGACCGAGGAAGCGTCTCATCCGTTGTCATTACTACATCGCCTTCGCTGGATTGCTCGACTTTCATGTGTGAAAAAGGCGATGAGTCCGATTGGAAGCCTTCACAAACCGATTAGCTATCGTTCAGCCGTGTTGAAGTTCAAGAGGTTCAAGTACCATATCCGCTAGGGTCTTGCGAGAACTCGAGGGGTAATGGCCTTTGCATGCTCGCTGCGCCGGCACTGCCCGTCAGGATCGGATTCAGATGCCTTTCCGAAACCGATGGCCTAGCTGTAGATCGATCTGAGAGCAACGCGTGTATCGGAAGAGAGCCATCCGCATATGGGCGTCCAAAACTTCCAACAGAGCTGCCTGACATATTCGTACTGTTGGAGGATGATTCATGCCGCAGTGTTGGTGCCCGACTGGACTGGAGGCTCGATACGCCATCGAGTGATGGCCGTCCAGAGGAGCTTGCTGGCTGGCTGGTAATGTATAGATTTCCCTCGGAGACCGATCCTGCTGGATGAGTCATGACTTTTTGTCTGGTATCCAGCATATCTGAAAGCGAGGGTAAATGCTGATGGGTGGAGTCAGTGCGTCCTTTGCTTCGCACGTTGGATGGCTGGCGGGAATGGCGATGTTGCGGCTCTGTCGGGCTCGTGCTGTCAAACTGCATTGTTCGGGGCGACAGGCCGGGATCATCGTATGAGTGCTGTGCTGATATCGGTGTTGGCGCAGCGGACGAGTATTGTGATCCTGCTACCGAGGCTGTGGAGTTCACTCTTTCCCGACGAGTAGGTGGCGGCTCGCTACCTTGGTGACGCTCACTACTGCTGCCACTTGCGCTCGAGTTGGTGTTGGGCGTGGCGCTACTGCTGGTACTGCCATGGCGCAATCTGGCGGGCTCAACCTTGGTGCGCTTTGCAGAATCTTGGCCTGGAGTAGGGAATCGAGTTAGCTCACTTCGGGACGACGAACTGCTTGGATCAAGAGCGCAACTCTGTCCTCGGTGCGATATGCGGTAGCACTTACCCTTGTACTGCTTTGCTTGCTTCTCCTTGAAGTCATGGAGATATTGTGCGTACTTTCGATACTCAGGCGTCTTCTTGTACTCGGCGAGCTGCTGGTGATATTTCTCCTTGGCAGCATTGGCTTGGCTCTCATAAACCTCCTTCTCCGCAGGTTGCAGGTTTTGCCAGTTCTCGCCGACCAATTTTGCAATTTCCGTGAAGGTGAGATTCTGACTCTTCAAATCTTCTCTCATTTCTGGTTGTGAGGTTCTTGTCAGCCCGCTGATACTTCAATGAGTCAAGGGAGGAGAGTTTCAGAGGCACGCACTATTTGAAAATAGAACATATGCTGAAGGTGGTCGTTCGGGAGAGTTCTCATCGGGCTGGGAAGAGTTAGCACGCCGCTCAACTACACTCAGTCAACAATGGCCGTTCAATACTTGCCTTAGGGTGACGTCGATATTTCCTCTTGGTAACACCACTCGTTTCCGAGCTGGCATCCGTGCGAGATGACTCTCGTCTCAAGCCATCTTGTTTTGACTCATCTGAGCCGGATTTAGTTGATGACAAGGAAATACTTGGCGCAATGCCTCTTGCATTAGCAATACGACGTTGCAGTTTCTGCAAAGCACAAAATGTCAGACAACTGTACGACCCCAAAACTATATCTCAAGCGATGCTTTAGCTTACCCTTCGATGTCCCAGCTTTACACCCAACGCATCTCTGTTTACTTTGTGTCAGCGATGTTGCTCTCCTCGACGACACGCCCATCAACAGGGCATTGCACTCACAGGTCTGACTCCTGAATATCAAGGATAATATCCCACGCATCGAATCCTTGGTCGACGAATGCATCGAGATATTGGGACAGACCCAAGTCTGCGAAGATGCCCTCAAGTTCGTGAGTCATACAGCCGGATTCGAGAAAACCCCCAGAATGGGATGCTGTTGGTGTAAAGAAGTTTTTATCGGTTGTCTGTTGTGATGCAGCCAAGATATCAACATCTAGACACGCCCAAAATAGGTGTCGTCGGGTCCAGAAATTTCTTCAAAGCTGAGCTCGACAGGCAGGTATGCCAGTTGGCAAGAAGTTTATAAGCCCGGTGGACTTCCGACTCGTCGCCACAAGGTTTTCGAGAAGAACAGGACAGCCAATGAGTGTTTGTTCCTGCTTCTGAGGGATGATCGTCGACTCGAGATGGGAATTGTCAGATTCAACAAAGCTGCAACATGGGAGAAGTCACTGGGTATAATCGGAGATCAGATCGACGAACGCGAATTGACGGCGGCGACGAGGGTATCGAAAATGGAGAATCGAGATATCGGGTGGCAAGGTACTGCTGAAGGGAGTACAGGATGATGGGGTCGGTGGGAGCAATAACAGCAGAAGAAGGAATCGTGAATAGGGTGCAAGCCGTTCAGCGCAGGCTGAAAGGAGCCAGCCAGCGAGGTAGGCTACCAGAGAGGGTGGGCAGACAAGGTGGGCAATGATGCAAACAATGACGCTGGGCGGGTACCACGAGTCTGAATCGATCGGGGGGAGGGATGATACTGGAGTGTGTGCTGATGGTATTATCCAAGGAGCCCTCTTGCTGGGCCGGCGCGGGCGAAACAGCTACTATGGCTATGGCTGGTGGTAGCTGGCGGCCTGCCTCGAGCTGGGCTGCTCCGGTCTGGTGTCTGGTGTATGACGAAAGTGACGAAAGTAACGGCTTCCCAGTTTTTGCGCGGAATGGCTCTCTTCGCGCCTTGGTGCGTTTGCTGGTTGTGCCGGATCGCCTAAGGGGGCTTCTCGAATAGTCAATACAGATCTGCCAAGCTGGCGAGAGGGCGAAGAATCACGATATCCAAGTCCAAATCCAGCGGTAGAGAGAGTTATGAGAATGGGGAGATGTCTTGATGAGAAAACGGAACGAGCGAGCACTCGAAGAGCAATTAAGCAATCAGGCAGGCAGGCCAGTCAGTGCTTCTAACAAAGCCGACGGCCACTACTTGATGAACGGTGCGATGATAACCAAGGCAAAATTATGACCTAGCCAACCCACTCAGTGGGCGAGAAGTCTGGGGTGGAGAGATGCAGAGCAGAGGCAGAGGAACGGAACGAGTGCTCACAGGCTTGGGATGCGATCATGGATGAAAAGAGGGCTGGCTGGAGCCACCCCTGCACAGGGGGTGCGGCTATCCCGAGCCAGCCCAGGTACGTTGGTTGTACATGAAAATGGAGGTGGACAGCACCAACCAGGTCGGGCTGTTGCATTTTTTTCTCTCACCACTTTGCTGCTCGGCACGAATCACCAGTCATCGATCCAGTGCCGCTCCTCGAGTGCATGATGGCCTCCTGTGGGCTGAAGGGAAGACAGGCCGATTTCTACATTTGGCTTAACTTATGCTTCTCGTGAAGTAGCGGCTGTCTGATGCTGGTTCATGCCTCGATTCCTTACCTACCACCGTTCAGTCCTGCACATTGGCACGCTTCAAGACAGCGGCCTCTCGAAGCTCATGCTCCTTTCGTGGCATTTTCGTGGATGGCTTACACCGATTGAAGGTCCGCTTTGTCTGGTGCCCGTAGTGTTGTTGCCTACATGTAGTTGTAGCATGTATTATGAGCATGTAAGCCAGAAGCCGAGCATGGGCACGTCGATCCCATCGGAGGCGTGTGCTCGGTATGGAAGAAAACAGAAGGCGTACCTACACAGTAGTAGGATCTGGCGCGCGTGGGTATGGTTTGGGTTTGGGTTTGGGGATGAGATGGCGTGGGTTACACGGTCATGCCATTCATTAGACTTGGATCCTAAAGTGAACATCGGGACGACAGCCGATGCGAAAGACGCCAGGTTTCCATGTCGTTTCCAAAAGAAAAGTCAAAGAGGCCAAGACAGGCTGCCCATTCTGGGTGGGCTGAAGCCAAACGTCGTTGGCGAACTGCACCAGAGCGGCGGGCAAAATCCCCGGGCCGCAGATTAACTGGATGCTGTGCGCCGAGCCAGGCCAGGCGACGCTGCGCTGCGCTTGCACAACGCCATGTTGCCAGTTGCATGTGGAGGATGGGGTTTAGCGGTGCTCACTCGACGGGCGGACCGTTGGAGCGATGATGTAATGTTCGCTGCGACAAATGTGCTTCGTCTTCCCTCTGCCGCCAATGACGCATGAGACACGGTCGAGCTCTAGCGTCTGCACCACGGCTGCTCGCGGCCGACGAGAAAGTCAGTATTAAGGCATGGCTTTGTTGCTGCAAAAGAAGAAAAACGCAGAGACGCCTTTCGTAACGAATATTGACGCCCCTGCGGTGGTGCTGTCTCTATCCTCTTTTTTCTGGCGTTGCAGGCGGGACGTCATTGGTTGCACTGTCCCGGAGCTATCGCCGATGGATCTCGCAACTAGGGTGCAGACATCATTGTGCTCAACCTGCGCATGTCGTGGATTCTCGCAACACCATGCGGAACATAACAGAACGAGACACGACGATTCTCACGAGTTTCCAAATGAATTCTCCGGCTCCACGAAAACATCCGCCGGAAAATCCAACTCACGATGCGAAATGTTACCGGTTATCAATGGTGAGAGCTAGCTTGTTCCGCTTTTCCGTGTCAGTACAGATAATTGAGTCCATGAGGATATGGAGACACGTCATTCAATACATCGCAAAGCCCACATATTTTTGTAATCGGTCGATTCAACTGTTCTGCAGTGTTTATTTTTGTTCATGTCAGATGTCCGAGCTCAAGCCATCGCCGTGACATGGGATGGCAAGGTGAAGCATAGGACATTAAACTGAGAGGCCTATAACCGGAACCAGAACGTGAGACACGACGTAGTTTGGCTCGAGGTGACTCAACTTTCTTTGTCTACTGTTCCGCAAGCTGTGCTTCGAGTTCTGTAGTTCTAAAGTGGAAATGAGCTCTCCCTCGTGGCAGATGTCCGGTGAAGCATGACATGGGTTCGGCCCCCAGCCCAAGGGGCCGCAAGCGCAGGTGCTTAAGAAGGCAGTTCAACAACTATCTCAACAAGCAACAGACTCGTGCGAGTTGGGCCCAAGAAAGAAAAGGAAAAAAGAACGATTGCCAGTCAAGTTTCCGATTCTGTCCCAGGCACATCGTGATCCAGGCAAAAAGATCTACATCTTGGTCGCACCGTAAAATGTGGGCTCAGAGCCCTGTGGATGGATGTTGTTTTGTTGTTTTGGGTGTCGTCCAGATATCTGGTTCATACGTACGTAGCGCGAGAGCTAGGAACAGTAGGTAGAAACGCAATTCAGGGCGGGACTCGCGAGGAACATGTGCCTCGCAAAAACTGTGGTCCCTGCCCATGTCGTGTCTGTCTGATCTGAAGGGTGACGGGGAGCGTGGACGCTGTGATGTGTGCGTATCCAACAAGACGGGGAAAGAAATATTAAGCCAGCTTGCCATGCCATGCTGTGGAAGCTCGAGACTAAATTACTGTAGAGAAAAGCGTCCCGGGGCGCCAGAGTCCCGAGTCGACGGAGCACGGCTGCGCGTGCATGGTGTGGTGAGCCATGCAGGAGCGGATTCGTTAGTGGCACACCATCGGGGAGCTTGGTCCGTCGTCAAGAGCGCAGGTTGGAGAAGAATGTGAATGGACGGTCGTGCAGAAAGCTCCGTAACAGATGGCGCATCCTCCCCTTACCGTACTTCGTACACGCAGAGGGATGCCATTATGCCACAAAGTCGCTCTCAGTCGGGAGGGCAATCCTCCTGGGTTCTGGATTTGGGAACAATCTCGATGTCCATCCCACAATTCTCGATGCCAGGGGTTCGGATTGGTCCGGCGACGGATGCACGATAATCCGAGACGGTGGTGGTTGCTAGAGGTTGTTGGTGCCCCTGACGCCATGAGCTTGTTCAAAGACAGCCAAGACGACTCGCCCACGCTCGTTGTTAGGCTCACACCCCATTGAGTGACAAGCTCCGATCCAAACAGATTGCCTTCACAATCGACACCAGTGGACATCGATTTTAACCAAGAGATCGTGCATCGCATCATGGTCAAATGGCAAATGGATTCTGGCCATGGTCAAATGCCAAAACGACGTCGCCCCCTTGGCTTCCCATGGCGCAGCCTCCGTGCACATACTCGGGCGTCAGTAAGGGGGCCGCGGGACACAGGTGGGAAACGCTTGGCTGGCTGCAAGTTTTGTTTGCGGATTGTGATGCTGGTTCAGCCATATTAGTGGGAAAGAAGAGACCTATGACACAGGAAACTCGCAGAAAACGGGCCTTTGCCGCAGTTTTGGATGGGAATCTGGTGTTCCGCCCTCACAGCAAAGTTCGACCGTATTGCGATGATGTCGATGGGGCATGACGGACGGACGAACCTTGAACACTGATGCCATAGAATTCAGGAGGTGGTTGTTCCTTCTCTGAGAATCATGCACTCGCTCGCTCGGCTCGATTCTCATATGACTGATCGGCGCATTTACGTGCCTCCTTCCTTTTCTTTTCTGTGTCTCGTGTTGACGAGCAACCAGAAGTCATTTTTTCTTTGCGGTCTTATTCAAGGTCGCGCTTGCACCTATTGTTAAGTCAACGACGTTGGCGCATAGTTTCTTTTTGGGTGGGTAATGAGTCGCGATGACGATGGGGCAAGGACGGGCTGCCTGGGAAAGAGCGGATGATGTGGTGTTGCACTCAACGATGCGCCGCCATATGAACCCCGACCCTAACCCATCCATTCCTGACGAGACAACCACCGTTCGAAACTGACGTACTGCAATTTTGGTGGACTCCAATGGGCCGAGTCAATCGGAGACGGTCCGGGCAGAACATGGAGTGTCTCTTTCGACTCTAATTCTGGCTTGCCATGTCCGTCTTTGCTTGTTTCGCTTCTTTGCTTTTCAACTTAGCTCTCCTCCCTTAACATCTCCGTGCAGTGCAGAGCCAGAGTGCGTGCCTTTGTACGCCACTATCACAGTTCGCAGCGTCAAGAAGAAAAATTCAAAGGACGCAGGGTGGCTGTCCGTTGACGGTTAAGCCATGATATGATGGCGCCAAGCTAGCAGCAAATAGAGAGCAAAGCGTGTATTCTGACTGAATACGGTACGGGCTGGCAAAGACTGTCATCGAAATGGGGAGCGGACAGCCCCCAAGGACCGCATCACCAACCAAAACTTTAAGCCCTATGCGGAGCCCGGACGCCATGGCAGCCGTCGATGTTACTGTCCAGCATTGCACGATACAGTACTCCATTAACCGGACCAGACTATGGGAGAAGAGGACGAACCTGATGGAGATGGAGGGCGCGTTGACGCGGAGAGAAGGGGGGTGTCCTCCACTAGTTCAGACCACATTCTGGCATCATGGGATGGGATTCCTCTGGACCTCCCACTCCGTAATACTGTGACGAAACGGCGGAGCGTGCAAATCTCGATCCCGTTCAAGCCGACCCAGATGCCCGCACAAAACGGAGATCCCAGCACGACCAAGGTCAGAAACAAAAGTCTTCACAAGAGGAAACGGATGCCAAAAGCATGTACCGTCGCATCTTATCAGACAAGATCAAGTCCATCCTGTCGCGTTTGACGTCCTCATCAACAAACAACAGAGTTATGAGTCAAGTTGATCCCTGGATGCATGCTTTACGGGAAACAGACAGCTGAGCACATACGAAACTAGTCATGGTCTACCTCCATGGCGGATAGGTTATGGAGCACTTCGCAAGCGAGATATGCCTTTGAAGGGACAGACAGGGCTAATAAGTTCAAATCCATCGACATGGCTTAATATTTCTGCGAAGTGAGTGCCATTGTTATTTCATGTTTATTTCCGTCTCGCTCCTCACGCCCTGAAACCCTTGATGGGGCGACAAAACAGGTGACATTAAATTCGCCATCACTTGCACATGAACTGCGCTACATCCGTAAGTAATGCCAATCCGATCGCCAAATCCTCCGTTTTGCTTGGGCTTTAGATTTTGGAGAGGGGGCGTCCCCAATGGAGTACCCGACGTCCGTGCTCCTCGAATCTCCATTTTGTCCAGGTCCAGGTCAAGGGTGAGGGGAGGGCAACGGCCGAAATCTCGATGCCACCACCACGGGCAATTCTGTCTTTCCCAGGATATGCCTATGCGACATCAGAATCATCGTCCTCTTCGATCACGGCGATGCTATGGTGCACGAGCTCTTTTGTTCCCAGAGATCCTATCTGATGACCTGCTTTGCCACGATCAAATTTGGAGTCTTCTACATTTGATCCTGGGAGGCAACTGGGTCGCTGCTGGGGAAGCGAGAGTAACCCCCATGCACTTTATTTTACGTGTATCGTACATGCGGCGCGCAAGCAGACGCATCGCACATGGAAAGACCATCGAGGCGTCTTACTCGGTACTCCCAAAGGGGACAAACAAATGACATCCATCTCCCACCCTCCTCCACTACGGCATACCTTGCCTCGACTTAGTCTCGACCTGACGGACTCCGTACTATAGGTGAAGTACATGGTCGCTACATGGCCAGGCCGGTTCGCGGTCTTGTCGAGTTGTCGAACTAGACATGGGACAATAGGAAAAAAGGTGCCCCTCTCTCCGGCACCGAAAAAAAGACCCATTTTTTGGCGTCCCTGACGATGTCGAGGCAGTTTGTCAGGACCCTATCCTGCGCACGCTTGCATGGCTCGGCAAGGGATGGTAAATCTAGACCATGCAACGACTTTTTTTTCGAGAGAGGCATGGCGGCAGTACCTGACGAGCGGTCGCTGTCCATGATTCCCCAATTTTAAGCTTCATTGGCCAGCGATGCGTTCAACGCGTGATGGTTAAATTCACCGAGCGGGAAAATGAGCTTCGTTCTCCACACAAATTTTGGTGTCTTTGTGTACCGAGTCACTCTACCTACCCTAAACCGCATCTCCAGCTTCTGGATGTGGATGAATCAGGGCATCGCGCCGTGTTGCATGGGTATGGCGGAGGCGTGTAAAGAGACAACAGCGCCGTGCTGACTTGTTTACTTCTTCTGGCCTAGGTACGACGACGCTGTGTTAGGACGAAGCCTACCACGGGCAAGCTTGCCAGAGAATAAGAAAGCGAAAATTAAAGAGTCAAAAGAAACAACAGAAACCCGACCTTATTTCCCACTCGGGTCATCTATTTCCGCCAGGGGAATAATACAGCCGCTAAAGAGCATAACGTCTGCGGGTGTCCTCTCCCTTTCCAACCGCCGGCACCGAGCGCAAATAATCCGGAAATCGCGTTGGACCCCTGTTCCACGTACCTGGGGTCCACGGAGATTATTGTCAAAATATGATAGGAGGAATGCGCTCAAATAGTCCCCATATGGCGTCCGATTTGTCTCTCAATGGCATGATGTTTTCTGACGTGTTGGTTTACCGAACGCCATCAACGCTAGGGTCCTGAGAGATTGGCGCGTTGGGATGAGATGAGGCTGAGAATTGGCGGTTGAAATGCGAGTGCCGGGTAGGAAGGGGACGAACCGGTGAATTGGCAAGCGAATGTGAGATGTGATCGGCGCGGCGGTGTCGAGGTATGGTGAGATATGCAAGTGGGTTAATAAGATCTGGCTCTCATGGCAGACGCAAGGTTTCACTTTACAGATGACTTGTTTAAGTCGAGCGGAGGCGGTAAATTGAATATGTGATGTGGAAGAGCGATGTTGGTGAAGAATTGTTCATCTTGCTGTTGTACAAGGTAGGAAATGTGAGTCCAGCTGAGAAGGGGTGACAACAATCCCCCAAAGAGACGACAACATCAAAGATGCTCCCCAACACGGCATCATCGAGCCTTACTGTGCCGTACGCGTATATAAACTGATCGCGAAAATACTTGGGTAAGAATGACCATTCTTCTATGAGTGAGTACGGCGTTGGTATGCGCGGCGACGGCAATATCGCCGTGTGGCCTTTACACATGGTCATACATGGTGCACGACATAGTTGATGGGGCTTTAGCATATTATTCCATTGTCACAAGATATTGTCGAAACATTTCGAGCTTAAGATACATAGCCAACGTTGCCGGATGGTAGTCACGATGTGTTGAACAGAGGAACTTACTACCACGACGACCGCCATTCTTATCAAGATAATCCTAAAACCTCTCGCCTAGTTTCTTTCGTGTCTGATCATGGAAAGCAATCGTCCAACAAAAGTACCGTCGTTCATATCAATATAACCACATCCAACAAGGCCAAATCAGCCACCAATTCACCATGCGCCGAGCAAACCATCACCACCACGACGCAAATTCGTGAACGCACACTAGACAGCCAATGTCCACCAAACTTTTCTTACCAATGATCAATATTATATGAATTCGTTCGGGAAAATTGACTTTTTGTCGTGCTCGCCGATATGATGTCACGTGAGTGACCCATACATCACGCAAGTATCGCGATCCAACTCATGGTCACTTGCACTTGGTCCAACAACTATTCGACCGAAACATATACAATCACTTCTTTGAAGCGTATACGCATTGAATAAAATTGCATAGAACAGTGGAATAGAGTTCAGTCGACATAAGCATGGCTTCAGAGAAGACGGAGGACTCAACTAGCGATGTTGATTTCGCGCAGGTACGTCATCCTTCTTATATTTTCATAGCATGTATATGGATGCTAACAAGAGTAGGCATACCGTGACTTGGCAAAGTAAGTTTGAAAGCTGTAAAAGTGTCAAAGAAGGGTTTTGAAGTCTGGAGAATTGTTCCGAGGATCTCAAGATATCCCAAGAAGTATCTGGATGGGTCAAGAAGGGATGCTAATCATGCGCAGGGGCGAACAGACTGCCGCACAGCTGGAAGCCAGTCTGACCACGCTTGAGACTAAATTGGAGGCGATGCTAGCGGCACTGGAGGGCAAGGATGGAAACGGAAATGGGAACGGGGAGGTAGCTGGAGAGGGCAAGGAGCAGGCGGGTGATGAGAAGTGATTTGGACTGAGTATCGGATTTGTGAGAGGGAGGAAGAAACGTATGGAAGGGAAGGAATCGGAAGTACAATCAATTTGGTTGAGTGAGAGGGCTGGAAGCGAGAATTACGAATCGCAGCATCGTATAACTGGTTAGATGGGCTAGGGACGGGATTACGATTTGAAGAGAATTTCTATTCCTAAATCTGAAATGGAAAGGCTGTAGAGGGGTAGATACCAGTGGTAATGATTCATGAAAGAACACATCGATCTTTGAACAGGGTTGTATCATTGCAGTTGAGTGAAAGTAAGGGTATCAAGAATTGCGGATATAACGGACCATGGCTGTACATGATATCCAGACTAAATTCGACAAGGTATTAATCGACTTCCACCCCGAATGCAGAAGATGTGATGAAGTTGTTTCTTGGAGGAATGAGAAATGCACCATGACTGAAGTTATGTCGAATCTAAGCTAGCACTGATTCAATGTAGCTGTAACAACTTGTACCTCAATGACTCGCCAAGAAAATCATCAAGCTGAAAGGAATACATCTAGAATCACGCGCGCAATTAAAGCAAACTGTGATAGAATCATTTCAAATCACAGATAAAGCACTAAATTCTTGTCTGCAATTACATCGAGTAGCAGCTGATACATCAGCCGCATCCTTTCGACTTGAACCAACAACAGACTACTGGTTATAATATTGTGTTCCGGTTCGTTGACGGAAGGGTCTTGTGACTGTCTTCTATGTGCATCAGATTACATACCGAATACATTGTCATCAAATTAGCATACTGAGTACATCGTAACTACAAAACTCATTTTAAATCAGATACCCATCACTACATGTGCCTTCATTCTTTGCCAGCCAAATTAGTTTGATCAATATATCACAAATGGCCAAGTGAGTATCATAGGCTATATCAATCTATATTCATCATTACGGATCAAACAATGCCAGCTGCAACATACCAAGTTATGCATCATGAACCAAATATCACTCAAAGCATTTATCCTTACCCTGTTATTCTCGACCCCCAGAAATACCCACCCATAGCGCGATCCCCTACAGAGCACACATCCCGCATCAATCTCTCATCACAAACCATCTACACCATCAGCCACACATCATCATCGTCATCACATCAAAAGCACAATAATGCAAGGCCCAAGCCCATCAATTCGCTAAAATACCCCATGCCCCCATCTTCCTCCATCCACAGAACCCAATTCCCGCTATGCCATTCCATCGAGCTCCCCAAAGGAAGCAGCAAGGACAAAGTATAAAATAAGCAATGTAGGGGTCAACAAATAATTTATATACGAAGCATCAACTTCGTGTAATGCCTTGGAATCCATCGTGTAATGTGAAAAAAAAAAAAAAAAAAAAAGTTAACCAACTAAACAGAACAGACAGGAAATGTTGGCTGACTTTCGTTTCAACCTCGACCAATCCATCATCCGACTGGAGCATAAGTGCAAATGAGACTCCCTTCCCAAACACCATTATGTAAAATACAATGATAAAAAATAAAGAGATAAGTAAGAAATAGAAAGCGTCGTCAAAAGCTTTTGCTCTAACCAGAGATTCTGCGCAGCTCTGAAAGATCTCGTCGTTGTCGGGCCCAGGGGTCGTCCTCCGCTGCGATCAGCGATGGACTTTCTTGTTCTTGGCTCTGGAGAGGTTCGCGGCTTGTCATGGAGCGGCCTTCGAGCGCTGGTCGGAGCAGGTTGTGGCTCGCAACCTTGTGGCTCCTCGACTTGGCGTCGGCCTGGATGGCCAGCTCGCGCTCTCTGTTCTTCTCCAGTAACGGACCGCCCAGCGTGGCGCACTTGAGGATCGTCTGGATGAGGTGGTTTTGTTGCAGCGGCTTGGACAGATACTCGTCCATCTGCGCCTGGATGCACTTCTCGCGATCGCCTGTCATGGCGTGCGCTGTGAGGGCGATGATGGGTGTCCTGTGAGCACCCATGCCTCGCTCGTAGTCTCGAATCTTGCCGGTGGCCTCAAATCCTCCCTGTAGAACACGTCGTCAGTAAAGAGAACAATATCACTAACAAACTATAGGACCTTAAAATGCCAAGCCGGAATCACTTACCATGATGGGCATTTGTACGTCCATGAGAATAACGTCAAACTTCTTCTCCTTCACGGCCTCCACAGCCTCCCAACCATTGCCGACAACAGTAACCACGTGGTGATATTTTTCGAGAATTTTGACCGCTAGTCGCTGGTTCACCGTGTTATCTTCGGCCAACAGAATCTCCAGAGATTTGGTATTGTCAGCCAGCGAAGGCGTTGCCCTGTTTTCCAGAGCGGGAATCATTCCGTTGCCGAGATCAGTTAACGTGCATGGCGTGGTCATGTATGACGTGATGCCCAGATCCAGACACGATTTCAGGCTGACGTGAACGACGGGTGCTAGGAGAACGATGGGTAGATACTTGAAGTCGTCGACGGCTCTCAGTCTTCGCGCCGTGTCGATCGAGTCCACGAGGATCGCGTCGTATGGCAGCGCGCCACTGCCGGCCTTGAGCCTTGTCAGAGCAGAGCTCTTCTCCGAATCGACCACAACGGGTTGCAGCCCGATGTACTCAAGCATGGCCTTGATGACTGAACCAGAACTTGACTGAGCCTTGTCAACAAACAGAACCTGGTGACCGCGGTATGGCCGAAGCTGCTTAAGGATGCCTTCCGTGCCATCTGCTGCCAGCTTGACTCGGCAGGTGAAGTGGAATTGACTGCCCTTGCCAGCCTCGCTGAGCACCCACAGATCACCACCCATGAGATTGACCAGACGTTTCGAAATGGAGAGACCGAGGCCAGTACCGCCAAACTTGCGAGTCATGGATCCGTCGGCCTGCTGAAAAGTGTCGAAGATGAGGTTCAGCTTGTCCTTAGCAATGCCGATGCCCGTGTCCTCAACGACAAACTCGATGGCGTACTCCCCGTCGCCCACATCTTCCTGGTTCGCGCGCTCCTTTATGGTAAGACTGACCTCGCCATGCTCAGTGAACTTGATGGCATTGCCGACGAGGTTAAGAATGATCTGCCTGAGACGGAACGAGTCACCAATGACGTGGTCAGGAACAAAGCTATCCACCTTGTAGGTGAGGTACAAAAATTTCTCGTTTGCCTTGACTGCCAGGGTCTTGAGGGCGTTGAAAACAGTTCCTCGCAACGTATACGGGATCTCTTCAACCACCATTCTCCTAGCCTCAATCTTGGACAGATCCAAGATGTCGTCAATGATTGTCAATAGACTGTTTGCCAGGTTATTGACAATGTTGAGCATTTCGCGTTGGTATTGCGTCAAGTCGGTGTCCAGCGTCAACTGTGTCATACCAATGATACCGTTCATGGGCGTTCGGATCTCGTGAGACATGTTGGCCAAGAATTCGGATTTGGTCTTGTTTGCCAACTCGGCAGCTTCTCTGGCCTGTGTGTTTCTCTGGATACTGTCTCGCAGGTTGGATATCATTTGATTGATCTTTCGCTTCAGCTCATCCATTTCACCAGACGCCTCAACGTCGACGAGTTTGGTGAAGTCCCCGTCGGTGGCAAGGTTAGTAATGTCAGAGAAAGCTCGCACTTGGGTCGTCAAGTTGCTGGCCATGGTGTTGACATCTGTCGTGATCTCCTTCCATCGTCCATTCAGGCCGGCCACGTCTGCTTGTGCACCCATCTTTCCGTCGACACCCACATCCTTTGCAACTCGCTGCACCTCGTAGCAAAAACTCGACAAGCGTGACACCATGTTGTTGATCGTCTCCTTGAGGACTTTCATTTCACCGTTGGCTTGGACATCAATCGTTTGACTCATATCTCCGTTTGCGATGGCTTGCGTGACGGCCGAAATACTTCTCACTTGCACCGTGAGGTTCGAGGCCATGGTGTTGACATTCTCAGTGAGGTCTTTCCATTTGCCCTCGACATTGGCGACCTGAGCCTGACCGCCCAGCGTTCCATCTGTGCCGACTTCTCGAGCCACTTTGCTGACTTCCAAGGCAAAGGTTCCCAGGCGATCCACCATCTGGTTGATGGTATTCTTAAGCTCCAGAACTTCTCCCTTGACTTCAACACCAATCTTCTTCGTCAAATCTCCCTTGGCGACAGCAGTGGTAACCTTGGCGATTTCTCGCACTTGAGTGGTCAAGTTCATGGCCATGCCGTTCACGTTCTCTGTCAGATCTCGCCAGGTTCCTTCGACATCATGGACCGTAGCTTGACCGCCCAGTCGACCCTCGGTTCCGACTTCTCTGGCGATCTTGGTGACTTCTCTTGCAAATTGCGAAAGCTGATCCACCATGGAGTTGATGGTGGACTTGAGTTCGAAAATCTCACCTCTGCAATCCGCCTGGACCTTTTGAGTGAGGTCTCCCTTGGCGACGGCTGTCGTGACCTTGATAATGTCTCGTACTTGAGTCGTCAAATTATTGGCCATGGCGTTGACATTGACAGTCAAGTCATTCCACATGCCCTGCACTCCCCCAACATCGGCTTGTCCACCAAGCATGCCTTCTGTTCCGACATCTCTCGCGACTCGAGTGACTTCTGAGGCAAATGTTCGCAGTTGGTCCACCATGGTGTTGATCGTTTGCTGTAGTTGGAGGATCTCGCCACGGGCTGGTCGTTCAATCTTCTTTGTCAAGTCGCCATGGGCGACAGCAGTGGTGACTGATGCAATTTCTCGCACTATGAAACAAGAGTCAGTCTTCCATCCGGCTTATCGTAGCAACCTCACCACTGCGAACGCCACATGCGGCGCGCAAATCCAGGTTTCAACATACCCTGATCAGTCAAGTTCTGAGCCATAACGTTCACTGTGAAAGGCATTTGTCAGCAGGGCGCAGATGAGAGAAATTGCAAGGCGAGTGTGACAACGAGATCGCCAGGTCGACGTCTCCAACATACCATTATCCGTCAATTCTTTCCATGTACCATCGACACCGCCGATGCGTGCTTGACCACCGAGCAAACCCTCGGTACCGACTTCTCGAGCCACGCGCGATACTTCGCTGGCGAAGATCTGGAGCTGATCCATCATGGCATTGATAGTGCGCTTGAAAGTTGTGATTTCGGGGTCCATTTCGACCGTGTTCATGCGGACCTTCATGGTCAAGTCGCCACGAGCGACGGCGGTGACAATTTCACCGATTTCTCGGAGGGCCTTTTGGAAAGCCTCGTTGGCTTTCTGGTGCTTCCACAGCTCGCGTTCGAGGGTGGCAACGCGCTCTTGCTCAAGCATGGCGAGAGCTCGTTCTTGCAGCTCTTTTTGTTCGAGGAGTTGAGCGTTGACGCCAGCCAGCTCCTGCCGTTGGCTGTGTAGGAGCTTGGACTGGTCGTCTACGTGCTCTCGCAGTCCTTCCAGGGCTTCCTTGGTCAGCTGGCGAGGCAAAAGTTTCGGACAGTCCAAGCTACCTTGATGGGCGTGGGCCAGTTTCGTCTTGGGAACTGCCGCTCGATTGCCCGTGTGTGATGCATCATCCCCGAAGAGGGAATCGCTGACTTCATTTGGAGTCTCCGGCAAGACAGCCGTGGCCGATGCAGAGGCCCTGTTTTCCAGCTGCGCGACGCGAAGAGTGAGCTTCTGTAGTTCTATTTCTAGTGCTCGTTTAGCAGCGGTTTCGGATCCAGGAAGAGTGATTCGAGACCCAATCTTGGCGGATATCGTCGAGGACGGCTTGGGGTCGGCGGCAAGGGAGGAGATGACCTCCGTCACCGCCGCCAACATGGAGTCGTCGACAACCATGTCGGCGACTTGTGTGGATGAATACAGCGCGGGTTGGAAAGCGACAATATCGGGACCGAATATCGAAGACTGGGTGAGCGAAAATGATTCTTGACAGTAAAAAGTTGGCGCGCAGTCGCGTTGCTGTAGGTCTGTACCACTGAGCGCCGTCTCAACGCGGACAGCCTGGCCAAGAGCAAGATAAGAAACAGGAGCCCGAGAGTTGCGTGTATGATCGGTTCCAGGCAAGGCGCAAATTGGACTAAGATCCCGGCTGGTCGGCCTGCATCGTCCTGTAGAGTCGGCTATCGAAGGATGCAACTTTCTCAAAGTGAGGAGAACAGAGGCAGACGCAGAGGCACTTTCCTCTGAGTGGACAGACGCTGTGGGCGGCGCGCTGTGCAACAGGGCGGGATGGGAATGGGGAGTGTGATGCGGCGGAGGTCGTAAGCAGGATGCACAATCTTGGATATAACTCAAGGACAGAGAGAAGAGAATTCACAGAAACGCAGCCGTCTCTGCCTAACCCTGCGCTCAACAAGCCAGTCACGCAAAGATGTGAACTGCAGCGAGGATTGTGAGGCTTCAAAAACAGAACAGAAAAAGGGTGGAGGACTCGATGCAGAGCCCGCGCCCGCTAGGCGAACAGGAGAGGAGGAGATCGCAGATGGGACTAGCGCGGCTGGGCCAGGAGGTGGGCGGGCAGCTGCAGCGAAGAAGGGGGGATGGCGGACCCGACATGGGAGTAGGCATCAATTGATGGGAGGCGACATTGCACCGCTGTGCTCAGAGCAGCAGCTGTCTGTGATACCAGATGGTAAGGGGGGCCAGGGGGCCTGAACAGACGAGTACCAGACCAGACGGCGCTGGCTCAGACCTGGCTGGGGTCACTCAACTCGATGTTAGAGGCTGCTCTGGCACCTGGGTGGCACCGGACTGCACCAAACGGCCGACTCCCAGCACCACTCGCTGCTGGCTCCAGGGGTGGTGCACCATGGGTGGTACTGGACAACAACGGCGCACAAGATGCGCACTAACACCACGAATGGCCATCAAGTGCACGCTAGGCGAGGGGGCACGGCGGCCCAGCCAAGCCAGCGGCGAATCCTCTCCGGCCGCTTGCTATTGGTGCCGCGATACGATGATGCTCGCCTCTCACTCCTCGCCCTGCCCTTCTCTTCAGTCTTCTCTTGAGAATGTTGTCTCCCCCATCCCATCCCGTCAGCCAGATGGTTTACGCGCAACCAGTCATGGACAAATCTCAAGCATGTCTGGCATCTCCGCTTGCTGCGGGTTTCATCTGCCTTTCTGCAATATGTACATGTCGTGGGTTCAACGGCTCCGCCGCCTTTCTACGCGAAGCAGTTGCGCTGCCTCTCTAGATAACGACATATCATGTGCCGGCGTGCGCCTGGGGCGAACCTCTTGCTCGTTGCATGCCTGTTATTTATTCATCGAGACTTGGCTTCATCCGATATCAACGTGTCGCCTCAAGCTTGTGCTGTCCCCGCAGAGCATGAACGAACATGGTCGTCCTCGGACATGCTTACATGTTGTAACAGTCGTGAACCTTCCAAGACGCTGGACATGATCCCGTAAAAAATTCACTACGCTATCTGATGTTTGTCGTCACTGGCAGGCCAATTGTCCCAGTTGGGCTGTGTTGAGATAAATTGGCACAAATGGAGTGACCAGGCCAGGATGGACCCCCGTCCAGCTGTCCCTTTGGCGGGGAATCAGACCTATCGCGTGGAGTCATTATGTCCAATCCCACCAACCGTTTTGCGACGAAAAAAAGCTCGAGCAAGGGCCAATACGAACTGATCGATCGGATTTTCCTTGTGTGGTATTAGCGCAAGCCCCTGGTGGCCCGAATAGCCCTCAACCGGACGGTATCCACGACAGGAATGGGACGACAAAGTCGGCGCCAGCGACAAGAAACGGCGGCGCGTTTGGAGAAATTTCTGTCGCGCCAATTTTGTCAATGCCTGGCCGCGAGACCAGAGTCCCTTCGAGGATTGGGGGGAAAGGGAGTACGGGAGATGGTTCACTTCTTTCTCAGAATCATTTGTGATATGTATTGTAATCATACACGGCGACAAAGGAGACGAAAATGGCTTGGCTGGCGGGCGTGGCGACGCAGAGGCGATGGCGCCGTCAAAGGTACTGGCCACCAACCAGCTCCTTCCGCAAGGGTCGCCGGGACGGCATCTACGAGCAAAACAGATTGAGATTCAATGTTCGAGATGAGCATGTCGTCACATGCCCCAGCGCAGACCGTTTGGGGCCAGGCTCCAACTCTTTCTGGCTAACCAGACATCATCGAGAACGAACTCGCTCCGCCTTTCAACCACCAGGACTTGAACAGCCAAGACCCTCTGGATCGACAACCGTCCCTCTCGCAGAGCAGTCGTGTTCTGGGTTGGACTAAGTCGGTCTCTCTCCTGTGTCACTAACATAGCTGGCAAACCCTCGGCACGGTCTTTCTGTTTACCATCTGCTATACTTCATCCTTGGACTCTCACCGTTCCATGGCGGCGCCATAATCCGCGTGGCGCCTGCCTTGCAGCACGCATGACAATTGCTGTACCCTAACTAAAGTAAGAGACACGTTTTTCCCGTCTGTCTCCAGACCGGCGACCCGTTGTAATAAGGGTTTTCTTCTGATGGTCTCTGCTCCGACTATGGACTAGACTGACTCGGGGTTGGTGCTGGCCCCGAGATGTGGGTATGGGAAAGACAAATTGCATGAAAAGGGACCGACTCGCATTTTTCGCTCAAGCCAAAGAGGTAACGAGTAAGCCGTTGCTAGTTTTTGGCGCAGCGCACAGAGTAAAGTGCACAGAGCCGAATTACGGTCGACGGCCGTTCCTGGTTCATAGTAATCGAGAATATCATCCCGACTCGTGGCGACCCATATGTCCGTGGAAGTACTAATATCAATGAGCCCCATCTCGATTTTTTTGGCAATTGGGATGCTTTAGGACAACTCTATTGAGACTCGGGGCTCCGAGCCAATCCGCATTTTTTGGCGAACTTATGCCATCAAGTAGAAAAAGGTATGTATATTGTGCCCACCCTGCGTAAACCTTGAGGTTCGAAATCGGCTCATCCTCTGGCTATGAAGCAAGGCTCCCTTGTGCGACCACGACATCAATGCCGCGGGCCGGTGGTGCATGCGCCGAGAAGGACCACCTTCCAAAGGGTCCTGTCACTGGGTTACATTGTTAGGTCTCATGGACAGGTGATCCAGACAGCCAGCTCTGCAAGAAGTCATGCTTGACGGCGTTCTTGTCCAGTTGTCTGCCTTCGGAACCGCATTCTCGCCTTCACTCTGCCCTGCCCTGCACCGTGCACTCCATTAATATCATTACTGGGACACAGGTTTTTGTGTCACTGCGCTGAGCATCCTTTTGAACAGGCGAGTACAGACTTCTCCATAGAATAGAAAAGCGGCTGTGTGCTTTGTCGCACGTGCGGCATCACGAAAACAGAAAGATGACCACCATGAACCGAGAGATGCTTTTATGGAAAGGAAATATGACGCCTTCATCTCGCCAATAAATGAAAAGACAACTCGGGTGCCCCAAGTATTGTTGGCCGGTTCGGGAAGAAACAATGCTAATAGGACCCTGAAACGGCGTCGGCACTTGACAGGCTGTGATAGAACTGTGGTTGGTGATGACCCTCCAGGACCCCAGGCTGTGGCTTGCTCATCAAATCTGCATCCTCAGTTTCAGCCTAGAACTGTTTTCTCCTGGTGCCATGCGAAGCAATCAAATGTAATTTCCGATACAAACTTTTGCCCAGCGCTTGTCAGGAAGACCGGTGTCCACAGGCACGACTGCGCCCTCGCGACAAGCATATCGTGATGCTTTCGCAGTCAGAAGACAGGCCTCCTGGAAGATCCGTTAACCCCCAGTGCACTAGCCAGCAAAAATTGTGTGGGGGTTAATAGGAAAGGGGGACTCACGGCAGCCGCCTACGTCACTACCTTCTAGTTGCCCCATTCTCAGGCTCACAGTTCCTACACTGTGCAAGTCGTATCTCCAGGAGAGCAAGAGAGCGCTTTCGCTAACAGCGAATGCTGAAATATTTCCTTTGCAATACTATCGCATGATCTTGCCTAGCATGAAGTTTCCATGGAGACGAACCTGCTGTACTTCTTCTGAAGTGTCTCTCGGTGCGAAGCTCAACATGCGAAATGTGTTCATCGGTATTGCCAGCGCATCCCCGCCCAGTAGACCTGTCGTTGGAATGAGAGCACGAGATGGTGCCATATCATCAACTCCCAAGCTAACTGGTTGTCTGAGCGCGAATAAGAAATTTCTTTTGGAGGCTCTCGGCGAATAGAGTCCTTGCGCCGGATAAGGGGGACTGTGGGCTTGGCGCGCACTGTGTCGAATTGTTGCCCGTTGTTTGTAGCGTCGAGTTAACATCTGTCTTGGACCCTGGATTTTTGATGGTCGCCCAGGCGCTCCACAATTGCTGTTGACAGCTTTGGAATAGAGCATCAAGAGCTTCAGAGCAGGCGGCCTCCGTCATGATTTCAGAAAGCATCTATCCCGTACTCTTGACAGGCGATCCGTCTTGCAATTTTCGATGCCTGTTGACGTGTCTTTCTTGCGGTACAATCCGATACTTTTGGTAGTGCGCGCTCCTTATATGCGCGATGCGTTGCAATTTGAATAGAATTTCACATTAGAAATACCCCCAATCTTCTCGAGAAAGATAACCAACGATTAGCACTTTCTCCGGTACCCATGTGATCGCGTGATAATGAGCAGAGGTACGAAGGAGGGGGCACAGCAACCAACACAGAATCACACCTATAGGGTGGCACTGGATCCATTCAGAAGGCATCCAGGCATGATCTGGTATTGCAAGAGCTCAAGCAACGGGTTGGATTGTACATGGTAGGACGAGAAATGAGCTCAAGACAAGGGGGGAAAGCAGGAGAAGGGAAAATAAAAAGAAACAGAGCTATGGCAGTCTTCTTAGGCAAGGAATGCGAGAGACGCCTGCTGGTTGGTGGCACTGTGGGATATCTCTTGCCAGTGGCAAGTGCTACCGACAGACGACTCGCCACCTGCACTTGTTGCTTCAAAGCTTATTTTCTCTATCCTGTCCTGCTTGGCATCAAGAACATCAACATCTGGTCGAACCGAATTGAGCGGAAAATCCGGTCTAGATATATTCAAGACAGCTTGCTGATGGGCCTTCAAGAGTAAACACCCGTTGTGTACATCTACGACAAGAGCAATCACAACATTCTTCTCCTTTGAAAGTACGATCAAGTGCAATATGCTAGGTATGCCATATGTAAATTGCAGCATTTATTCACTGCTGTTCGGAGTATTCCTTCAACTCCAGTATGTCATCATCCACCATGTACAATATCAACTCCCATCTAAATCCCTACACTTTCGCCCACCTTTTATTGCAGCATAGCATCAAGACTCTCGCCCAACACGCCTTCGATCTTGACGATCCATCTATGCGTCTCCCTCTCTACCACCTCGTCATCATCCTCTTGTAGCTCACTGATGCGGGGCAACATCTCATGCAGCATGGACAACCACTCTTCTCCCAAACGATCCGTCAATTCTTGCTCGCACTTGACTGCTGCCAGACGCACTGCGGTCTGCTCTGACTTGAGGTGCTTCAACAGCGTGGCATTGATCTCTTTTTGATGTGCCTGTGAGTCGGCAGCCGCAGCCAGCTCTACCACAGCTGGGATGAGGTCCTCAGAGACGTCGAGAGAGCCTGCGTGCAAGAATTGATCTAATAGAACTGGGCCTACAGCCCCGAAATGTGCTGGAGCCTGCCAGAAGTCGTCTTGATCGTGTTCAAAGCAGGTGGCCAGGACTTGCAGCACTCGACTCCATAGTTGACGGTCGTCAACGTCCTTGGGGTTCAGAGCTCCCAGAATCTTTACGGCATCATCGACAACGTATGTAGCATAATTCGTGACGATAGATTTGAGGTTGCCGAAAAAGGTGTGGAGGAACCCGTACAAGCTGTATTGTCGGAGATGTCTGCCTGCCTTATCCTTCTTCGACAACCCAGAACTGGCCCACTCGACCATTTGGGCAAACAACGGCCGGAACGCAGCATCGTTAAGCTTGTAAATCATTTTCAAGGCTGTTTCGTTAAGTATTGTTTCAATGCTAGTCAGTTGTTGAAGGTTTGCTTCAGTATTGGCATCCTTTGATTGAATGTGTCGACGCAAGTCAAACACCTTCATCAAGATGCTATAGAGCACAGTTGTGTTCTTCGTAATGGTTGACTTGTTGTGCTTATCAATGGCAGTGGACAACATGGAAAGATGTTCCGTGATAGCCTGTGAATCACTATATGTTAGTTCCTACTGGAGGGAAGGCGTTTGTTATTAGATGCGGCAAAAACTTACGGTGAACCCTGCTGCCATCGACTCTTCCCAGTTGCGTTCCAAACCAGCAAAAAGTTCCTTGGCATCCAATTTCTTGGCAAGAATTTCCAGACAGCCTGTCCTGCTCTCGTTTGCCTCGTCATCCAAATCTGACTCCGCTGGCTGGTAAGAGACCTCAAGTACTTTGTCGACATATGTTGAAAGCATGTATGGGAGGTGCTCCGCTAAAGAGCTGATGAATCCATAACAAGCAGAGTGTAGTTCTTCGTCCACGTTCTCGTCCTTCAAGCTGACTTCCAGGTAAGTGACAGCCCGAGGGATGGCGACGGGCAGGATCGGTACCACCGCATCTTGAAGCACATCGACCAAAGACGTTAGGCACAAGAGAGCCATGACACGGAGGCGTTGCTCGTCCTGTCCCAAGCAGTGAGGACCAGCAATGGTCTCGGCAGCAGCCACCACAGCTTCCACATCCTTCTTGCCATACTTCTCTGCAATCTTGTCCACACAAGTGACCGCAGTGTGTTTGTACCGAATGTCTTGGGATTCCCGAATGGCGGCCGTGAGCTGCGGCAGGAAAGCAAGAAGAGCATTGCGGGAAGCGGCATCGGTATTGCTCTCCGTTTCAACACGCACCTCGAGGGCACGGAGAACCTTCTGGCGCAGGCCAAAATCAGGTCTATCCAGCAAGTTTTCCACAGTCTTGATGAACTCGCCAATGGACAGCAAATTCAACAAGTTTGACAATGCAGAACCACATCGTCCGTGCAAAGCCTTGTTTGCTTTGACGGTATCGGCCAACACAAGGATCTTCTCCAAAAGGGAAGCATACAGCTCGCGCACCTCAGCAGCATCCATATCTTCGCGGTCCGCCAGCTTGCTGATCTGCGATCGAAGCTTCTTGTTGGCCAGGAAGCTTGGGATGGCCGAAACTTGTCGAAGGGCAACCTTCTCGATGTCTTTGTCATCACCGTCTTCGCTAATGCCCAGCAATACAAACGACATGCTTGGCTTAGGCTTGAAGAGGTCTGCCACGAGATCCAACACCTTGACAAAGGTCTCGAGTTGCGTCTTGATGTCAAAGTTGTTAAGAAGCTCGACAATAAAAGAGAGCAGCGCTTCGTTGGTGTCATAGCGATCGACCAACATGCTGATGAGGGCAAAGAGGAAATCCCGAGGCCCGAGTGTTTCAACGAGCGCCACGAACAGCCCTTGACGTCTATGTGCTGGTATGTGCTCATATGCCGTGGTGAAGCTTACAAGAATATCTGATGCGCCGGCGACTGGGCTATTCTTGCCCTTGCGCAGAGACTCGATCAGTGGAGGAATGACCTCCTTGATGGTTTGAGCAACTACATGAGCAGAATAATCGTCACTCTGTCGCAGGACCGAGGTACCCATGAATGTGAATATGGGCATGACACTGTGCAGAACAAGGTTGGGAGCTGTTGTAGCCAAGTTGGCAACCAAGAGCAGGGCGACATTCTGGACAACCGGGCTGGACGACTTCTGGATACAGTTGACAAGCAGATCGCCATAGCCTCCTGAACTGTCAATCTTTAGCTCATCAGCCTTGTAGGCTGGCATCATAGCCAAGAGACTGCGAAGGATGAGATTCTGTAAATATCCGAGTTCTGAGCCCACAACAGTTCTGAAGTGCTGTAGCTCTGAAAGGGCCGTGAACAAACCGTCCAACAATTCAGGATGTGACACAGGGTCTGAGTTATCAACGAGCTGCAGAACAAATATGAACTTACGCAAGGCTTCACTCAGCTCGGGTGTAACTTGAGTAATCAGAATTCTGTTGGCGTCGGAGGAGCTCGTTCTCCGCCTCTTGTTAGGAAGTGGTTCCGTAACCATCTTGGTGCCAGTCTGGACTGTATCCAGGAAGAATGAGAGAATTTCAGTTGTGAGAGGCACCGCTCGAAGCAGGTCAGCCGTCTCAGCAGGTACAACGGAGTTTGTGTCGGCCACTGCCGCGGAGCCATGCGACATGAGCAAGCATTGCTCAGCAATGCTAAACTTGACTTCATCCTTCATCTGCGGCCACATCTGCCTAATCCGACCAAAAATGGTGCGCATGAGGTTGGTCTTAGATTGTTGCTCCACGCCCTTGATCAGGTCAATCAATGCGTTGATACCGTCCACATCATTCGGCACCGTAACATCGACAAAGCGAGAGTCCAGGACTGTTGCATCCAATTGCTCCGCAGTACATCGCTTCGTGATCTCCCCCTCGTTGAGGTTGGCCCACCACTTCAGTAATGGTAGCAAAACCTGAGTTCTGGTTGTACTGCCGACGCCCTTGACTTCATTCAGAGACCGCAAGAGCCTGCTCTTAACAAGAAGTAGAGGCGTAGCCTCGGCATGAGCAGCGAAAAATGAGAGCACAGCCAGTCTCGTAGATTGACCCATGTGGTCCTTCTTATCCAGGGCCGGCTGCGGGGCCACCTGATATCTCCCCTGTTCAATGACCGTTTTCAGGATGGAAGAAATATGTTCGGGGTCCATCACACATTCCTCGGCAGTAGGCAGGATCTGTAGATGCAGGAGCTTGGCTACAATATCAGCAGTCAGTACACTCTCGATTGTGCCTTTCCCATATAGTGAACCGCCCCAAGTCTTCATGGACTTGGCTGTAACAGGAGGCGTATACAACTCAGTAATGGCGGCAATAAGTTGAGCCGCGGCCTGACGAACTCGCTTGGATGGATCGCTGAGCGCGGTGATGGCATAAGGAATAATAGCCTGAACATCAACCTTACCCAAGTCGCTCGACTGCAACCGTTTCTTGGCCATGTTCAGGGCCGCCATTCGAGCAAGTGCAGGGTAAGGGCCACACCAAATTCGAATGAAAAACCCAAAATATGTGCAGTCTTGCAAAGCTGTTTTGCGTCCTAATGCGGGGATTTCATCAAAGTTGGCAAGAAATTCGTCCTGCTGAGAGCTCTCAGATACAATAGTAAAGAAGAGCTGACTGAACTCGTCAAACAAATCAGTCTTTTCCGGCAAGAGACATTTCGAAAGCTCTTCAGACTTTTTGGATGATAGTTCTTCGATAGCGACATCCAGATCCTGGGGCTTCTTGACTTGCTGCACTTCCTCCGCGCTCGTTGCTGCACTAGCTGGGAGCTTCCTGGCCCTGAATGAAAGATCCAACTTCATCTCGAGCTCCTCGATATCGAATTCAACGTCATGTATAACAGATTGGATGATATCGCCGGACTTGCCAGTGGTCTGCGATAGTGAAATGAGCGCTGAGCCGAGTTCCCGTCGGAGTGTGCCATCCTCGTCGTTGTTATCGTCCAACTTCAAAGCCGTCAGGAGCAGTGACTTGAAGATGACAGTGATCTGCTTCTCTTTGAGGATCTGACTGTCCAGGATTGACATGATGGTTGCTAGTCCACGCGAATCTCCCTTCTTGGTAAACCTCTCAATTAGTGCGAGGCAGAGCCCGTTGGCCAGCTTGTCAACTCTACGCTCTCGGCCAATATCTACCAGTAGAGGACCGATATCCTGCACCTTCATGAGGATCTTGGTAACTTTGCTGTTCATCTGCTTCGCCGATCGGAATTGAGCCATGATAGCGAGGCAAACAAGTCCAGGACGGATGGTTTCCTGGGTCCACCCGTGAACTGTTTGTTGCATGAAGGCTGTAACTGCAACATCTTCCAGGTTTCCTTTGGAGACGCAAATAGCCATTGCCATGTATGAGGCAATCTGCAAACTGGGAACATTCTTCATCACAAGAGATTCAGCAAAGATAGGACCCAATCTGTGCAGCAAAGCTTGCGTATTGTCGCTTTGCACAGCGGCGCGTCCAGATCTCGTTCGGTCAAGCATGCCGTTGACGGCCTCAGTCATTATTCCTCCCCAGAACACGATCAAAGCAGGGTATTGATATTGTCTCCTGCAGGACTCGAGAGTATATTCAGATAGTGAGGAGAGAAACTCAGGATGCTGAACTGCCTGGTGAACCAGAATTGACCTTGGCGGAGAGCTGAGAGATCGGACGTATGGGTCGAGGAATCGGAACTCATGAGGGAGCTTCGCTGGGAGAATAGATATGAGTGTTGTGAATGCCGGGATTGTGTGATAGGGCAGGAAAGTCATGAGCACGAGGGCTGTATTCTCTTCGTGAATCCTGGTTCAACTAGTCAGCATTCGGCCGCTCGTGCTTCTTGGCAAGAAAAATCTCGAGGGACGTCATACCGAAATCGACGAATAAGCCACTCAATGGATTTAATCGCAGGCATGAGCCGAAGTTTGCTTCCGGCCAGGCGCAGAAAGGCCTCAATGTGGCGGTCCAACTCTTCATTGTCGGCGGCGGACAATTGCGAACGATCCTGGCCCTGGCTATCTTCGCTGAATATAGTCGACTGAAACCGCGCGAATCGGTTGTCCAATTGGCAAAGTTCCTCAAAGCCGGAAAAACATATCGTGTAGAGCGTCTGATAGCTTTGTGTGGCAGCGACACGAGGCTCCCAGATCAAGGATTTAGAATGGGCAGCCTTTTGTGCCTTGACGTCGAGACTCGCCTTGGAATTGGCGGCAATCTGCGCCAACTGCGCAGCAAGAGAAGTGGCCATGGCTACAAAACTTGAAGACTAATAAGTCTTGAAACTGAGCGCGAAATGGCGTGTTCGTGGTTGTGGCCGTGGCAGTCAAAGTAATGACGGTCGTAGGGTGGTTTTGAAGTACATGATAACCAAAATTTTTTGGCCGGGCCAAAAAAAGACAGACTCTGCACTGGCACCTTATCGATAAGCATGCAGTCTGACTGGCTGCAACAGCAAGTGCAACCACTGTGACCCCACCACCAGGGCCCTGGCGCATCCCCGGTGCCGTGGAAGACAATCCTTTGAACCAGGGCTCTATTATGAGACATTCTACGATCTCTAGATTGAGAATTTATTCTGGTGCTGCTGATGTAAACCCTGCATCCTGGACATATGGCATTTATTCCTCTGTTGCGCCTGGAGTTTCGGCGACCCAGTGTTTACTTAAGGATGACAGCGTAGTTCCTGGTGAGCATGGATCGTAGGTACTTGATGTCATATGATCCAGCCGATGAACTCAAGTACTTCCGAAGCAGCATATGCTATTGGCAGAAGATGCCTGTTGTTACGCAAGTGTCATGTTGTCGTACAGTCCTTCGAGATAAAGAGAGGTTGAGCCTCGAAGGGCCGCAGAAATTAGCCTAATCCCCGGGTTTTGGTCCATCTTCCACGCCGACTCCATAGTCCTGCTCTTTTAGGTCTGGCTCGGACATGCACGACACTATTATCCTCTAGGCACTGAATACTGGCAAGAACCTGCGAATTATAAGGGCATCCCCACCTATGGAGGACGACACATGTTTGCCTCGACCATGGCATTCTCGTAGTGTGAAAAGGCGCAAAACAGAACGACAACACAGTCCCAAAGCTTGAGTAGCACTTTTGACCACTTTTGCCCCTGTGACAGCGGTAAAGAAACGATGGCCGTGAGTTGTTAGATCTGAATGTCGACTATGGACTACATGTTTAACTGGTTTCCAGGCGCCTTATCCTCAACTCGTCCTGTTTGGCGACTCAATGTTGCAGCAGTCTGTTGATCCGCAGGATGGCTTCTCTATGCAAGCCACGCTTCAGTCACGTAATGATCTTCTGGTTCCTGGTATGCTATACAGTTTTGTCACAAATGCCCTAGGTTTCATATGGCGTCTCGATGTCGTCAATCGCGGGTTCTCCGGCTATAACACTGCCAACGCCGTCAAGTACCTAACAGACATATTTCCCAAACCAACGCCATCAGGCGGAAAGATGAGATACCTTGTTCGCATTCCATGAAGCTTGCAAACTTTTTCGATGTTCACACTGACCTTTTGCCGCTAGATCATTCTCTTTGGGGCGAACGATGCCGTGCGCCAGTTGCCGAATTCGTCTCAGCACGTCCCTATTGACCAATACAAGGAGAATCTGACAAAGATCATCACGCATCCCAACATACAGGAGCACAATCCCAAGATTCTCCTAGTAACCTCTCCGCCTGTGGATGAGATCAAGTTGACGAAGCTTGACTTGGCGGATGGCTATACACCGGCATGAAGAACTTGTGTCGCCTCAGCCGCCTACTCGGAGAAAGCCCGTGAAGTTGCCCGGGAGAATCCAGGTGTGGTTTTGATCGACCTGTGGAAAGCAGTGATGGATAAAGCAATAAGCATGACGCCAGAACACTATACGCCTGGTGGCCCTTGACTGGGCTCTCTTGAAAAAGGTCACCCAGGGGGGCCTGGACACCTTGCTTCCAGACAGCCTTCATCTTAGCGGAGCTGCCTACAGAATCTTCTACGATGAAATCAAAAAAACACATTGGCGAGGAATGGGCGAGCTTACCTGATGAAGATAGGACGGGCTATCTGTTTCCTGACTGGAGAGTGTTGAGTTCAATCACATCATGAAGTCTTATTTACACTCGTAAAAGCTTAGAACATGGTGGCATCCTGCATCGATAGATAGAGAAAATAGAACACCGATTGCATTAGCATTGGCGAGACCAGGGAGTTTGGTTGATACTAAGTTGCGGGACATAAAGCAGTGACTCAGGCTTCCTGCTGCGGCCCAAGTCTGCGTGAGTGCTTTCTTTGTCGCTCAAGTTCCGTCCCTTGCACCGTGCACTGTGGCTGACTTGTGTGTCAACCAGAGTGGTTCGTTGCACATGGCATCAATGAGCTTGGAGTCACTGCTGGACATTGATCGAGATGTGGCGATGCTGTCATGGCGGTCGTGAAACAATGGCTCCTGTGTTAATAACTGACTGGTCTGATTTTGGGGCCTGTTCAGTGCAGGCCAGGCGCTGGAAGCGCTGTGGTGACTCTGCCTCCAGCGCTGTTAGCGGCGACAAAAAGTGGCTCCCTTTGATGTGACAGTGGCGCTGGTGGGCCGCTACTGCGACCAGACATGTTCATGTCCGCTGTCCACGTCCGCATCCCGTCCCAGCTAAACTTGACTCCAATCCAGTTCTAGTCCAGTTCTCCATTCAGTCGCATGCTGCTTGCTTCTCCAGTCACCTCCTCGCAAGGCTACTCAGGAACACCGCTGATGCGCCCCCTTTGCGATACCGCCGGCCTGCGAGGATGGATCCTCGGTTTCCCATCTCCCACGAAGATCTGTATAACCTACAGATGGAGGTAAAGCAGGTCCAGTACACCCAGACAAGTCACGCCGAGCGCCTCTTACGCTTGGAGAAGCGCAATGCCGACGATTCAGCCCTGAAATCCGTGTGGAACTCGCCCTTCCCTGGAGTTCTGGGCGGCACGCCACATCAAGGTAAGATGAGTTCCTACCTTTATCTCATTTTTTTTTAAACAGCGTTCTGTTGAGCCTTAATGCTGATGTGCTGATGCTAGGACCTGTTCAAATACCCCACAATGATGTTTTTGATGATTTGGATGAGCAGGGAGAGCAATTGCTCGGCTCCCTCCACCTTGGTCCAGCAGAGGAGCCAGTGCGCCGCGGTGCGGCCTCACGAGCTAATAGTGTCAGGTTCGATGAGAGCGCACTGCACGGCTCTAGCTGGGGCGGGCAGAGCAATCGACATTCGGAGGACTTTGGTCCAGTCCGCCCTGGGAGCGGCTTGATGATGGAGCGCACGCTTTCTCACAAGTCTGATGGGAGGCACAGCTCTGCCGGACACTCTGTTCACTCACATCACTCTGTGGCCTCGGGCCGTGCGAGTAGTCTTGGACTCGACAACAACTACGCGACGGGGGACTCCTCATCATTTGAGATCCCCGGACCTCCTGTATCATTATACGTTTTGGGCACTGTGCCCTCGATAGTCCGCTGCTGGCTGACGACGAACTTCGCCCATGGAACCCTTCTGTACGCTGATATCTGCACTGGATCGCAAAAGTCTATCGTTGAAGCCTCCTTGCTGAAAGAGCTGGATCTCTTGGAGGAAATGGAACGCGATATTCAAGAAGCATATCGGATCAGGCTGAGCGTGTACCTGGCCGAAGCCGTGGTCACTCGGCACGAAAGCCGCAACAATGCCTCAAACGGAGCGGTTCCCTCCATGACGGTCATGTTTGAGGTGTCGGGGATGGAGGCACCAAGCTTCACCAACGATCACAAGGGGATACGCATCTTCATCGGCAGTGATGCATTGAGAGCGCACTCAGCAGACATCCTCTTTTCACAAAATACAATGGTCCTATACGGAGACGAACGGGAGCGCTTACGAGTGCCCTTTGTACGGCCAGAGGACGAAAGTTCATTCCGCAACATTTGTATAACAAGCATTACACCTGGAAAGCCGAGATTGAACGCGAACGCGACGCCGTTCGTTCTAGCTGGAGACGGACAACCTGCACACAGTGCCATTGCGCAACCAACAGACCGTGAAAATGGTCCTGCAAACCGTGCAGCCTCCCCTCACGAGCAAGACGCTGCATCTCACAAATTAGAACAAAGACCAATACCGACCGAGCAGGTCGAGGACAACGACAGCAATGCCCCAGACATGGCCGACTCAGAACACAGCATCAAAGACACTTCTAGTGTCTCAGAAGCCTCTCGAAGAGAATCATCGACATCCACCGGCATCTGGAGCTCCTGGCGCCATGGCCCTGGGACCACATCCGATGGCGCCTCTCGAGAAGCTGGTAATCTAAGCGGATATCAACCTGCCGGCCGAAGTGGCCGAAATATGAAAGTACTAAAGCCCTTAAAGTCGAGCTCGAATTCTGCTCGAACAGGTGCATCATACGAGCCGCCCCTCCCCCCAAATCAAGCAGCAGCAGACGCAAATCCCAAGCCAGTCTGAACGGCGACACCGGGGGAAGCAGCGGCGGCGTCGGCGTCGTAAACCGCTGGGATACCAAGCGCTCCGTCAGCTCGGGAGCCGAACTAAAGTCACAAAATGCCAAGCGGGAAGAACAAAAACCTGCTCTCCCGAGACCAGCAAACCCCGTCGGCGTCGCCTCGGCATTCTCGTGGATGACGCCAACGACCAAATCGTCCAAGAGCTCAGGAGCAGAAGACTGAAGTTGTGGCTTTGCTAGCATGGCTTGGCTGTGTTTATTTCTTGTATTCTTATAAATTAATAAGATGGTCGTGGATGGGACGGCTAGAAAGGGTTTTGTAGAGGAGGCCATTCACATACTTTTTGAGAGAGAACAGGATCAGAAGGCGTTGTGTTTCTGAGAAGCGGATTCGCAGATGGTGCGTGGCATTACCATGGCCCCAATATACTACATATCATATTATACTTAGGGTCTAGTTCCCAGCGATATCAGTGATGAACTACCATTACGCATAGCTTCTGTTCCTCACCGTAACGATGAATGACCATAGCAATCGCACTCGTATGCAGCATCGCAAGGACACACAACCCGTGAGCAGCACTGCGATTCACTGCCGTAAGTCTGAACAACCACCAGGATAGCATGTCTATTCACCGTCACAAGATGCAACAACCACGGGATGCTTCTACCACCGCCACAAACAACACCACTACAAGGAACAAGGAACGGAAGAGTTTCGAAGTATATTCATAACATAGCCGCCAACATCATATCTTAGGCGCAGGCGGCAACGCCTCAAGCACCTTCTTCGTATCCGCCACCGCGCCCTTTACAACCCCAATCAGGCTCTTAAACGCCGGATTCGACGCGTCCCCTATACACTCGTACATCCAGCTCTCCGACGAGGTCACCACCACGCCGGGCTCAGCGCGCAGCCTGTCCAGCGCAATGATGACCTCCTGCCGATTGCAGCTGCTCACCGCGTCGGCAATCACGTAGGGAACGTGGCCTGCGTCGCGCAGGTCCAGCGCCGTCTGGGTGATGCAGATGTGGGATTCGATGCCGACGAGGGGGACGCGCGAGTTCGCAGGGAGAGCTTCCGCGAGAGGCGGGATGAGCATGGAGAACTTGGTCTTGTCGTGCGGGGTGGATGTGAAGAAGCCGGCGAGGGCGGGGACGGTCGGACCGAGCTTGGCTACCGTTTGCGTGGTGGCGTGGATGGGGATGTTGACTGCTTTGGCGAAGGTGAGGAGCTTGGTGGTTGATGTGACGCTGTTCGGGGGTGAAGTTTAGCAATTTTGTTTTGTTTCTTGGTGTTGAGGATGAGGAGAAGAAACGTACATGCTGTCGAATTCGTAGATTGCTGTGCGGAACTTTTCCTGCATGTCACAGACACTAGAGCCCGTTAGTATATTCTCTCCCTTTTCTCCAATATGGTCTTCTTTTCAACGCAAAAAATTCACATGCGCTGATCGAAACGTGGTTCGCGAAAGCTGGGAAACAAATGACATACAAGATGGCGGGGTTCTCTATATCACAGGTGTTAGCTATGAAACTTTCCGTTTCAAAGAAAAAAACTCAATTGAGAACAGGAAAAAACATACTGAACCGCAGTTCACCGGATTCGCGAGCTCCAGCCATGGTTCGTAATAATATACGCCGTGAGCGCAGCGTGTTCAATGACAAGAGCGACGCTGACGATGTCGGAGAAGAAGCGACAACAGGAGGGGCAACGCCTCGGTGCCGACGATGGAGATGATGGGGACTCGGCGAGTGGATGTGGAGACGGCGAACACCAAGGAGCCGAGCGGTCGCTGCGGTGCGGTGCACGATTGGAGGCATGCCAGGTTTTTTATATCTGAGGCAGGATCGTGGTATTTTTATTTTTGTGTTTGTTTTACTTTTTCTTGAAGGGTGCTGTAAAAGGGGAAAAAAAAAAGGAGATGTTTGGTTATAATTTTAGAAACAAGGGGGACAAGAGACGGAATGCTTGATGACGGAAAGATGTGAATGCAATGCGGGTGATTGATGCGAGGCGGTTGGCTGCGGCGCGGGACACGGAGGGACAGCGCATGAGACACTGCGGGCGGGCTGATGGCGGGCTGATGCGCTGCGATGCCAGGGCTAGTGTGGAGGGGCAGCGCAGGGCAGCGACGGCGGGGAGCGAGCGGGGAGCGGGTGGCTGGACGACGTTGAATGTTGCGCAGCTGCGACGACAAGACGAATACAAACATGCATGCAGCTTGGGTCGTCGGATCCCGACGTGTGCTGAGCTGAGCTGAGCTGAGCTGAGCTGAGGTATCATCATTGTGTCTCAGAAGTCCATGTTTAGCTTGACTCAAGTTCAAACGAGTCACGTATCTGGCTGACTTGCCAGTCTTCTTCACTGCAGAGCAAGTACGCGGCTAGTCAAAGTGAACCCAAGCTTTCTGCATCATTCTTATTATTATCTATCAATGCGTAAATATATTGTTTTCCACGTCTATGTAGTTTATAATGCCTGAACTCCAAGCAATGCATCCGACACAAAGAAAATATTGTCCTCAAACTCCCAAAAACTCCCGTTTAGATAGAACAATGCACAAGTAAAAAATATGAACAAAAATGACATCATATTATCTTCAAGACGTCACTTCTGCAAACCACGTCCTCAACAAGCCCGCAAGCGCCGTCGGCAACTCTTCCAAGTTATGCACAATCAGGTAGTACTGGAACGGGAACGTATCCAAATACCGTTCAATCACGACTCTGCTCTCCCCGTCGTCGCCTTTGACGAATTTCGCCTCCTTTAGCTCCAGTACGCTGTCGCCCTTCTTCTTGTCCGTGTCGTCCATAATGATGAACACAATCATGATTCGCTCCTCCATCGCTCCTCGGAGGAGTCTGCGAATCGAGTCATGTGCTGAGGACGGTGTCAGGCCATCTGACAGAATCAATGCCAGCTGCCACAGATCCGAATTGCCTCCAGATTGTTGTCGTGCCAGGCGGAACTTGTCGATGGTCTGGCGGATAAGCAGGGCGATATCGGTACGGTCCTGAGAAAAGGTAAATTTCTGAAGGACCTTGGCTCCTGCATCTGAAGCAAATGGATCTGTGAGCTCGTGCGCGGTGAAGACGTCGCCACCGAATCCGACAACTCCAACTTGACCGACCTCAAGCATGGTAAGCGACCGAGAGACCATGACGAGCGATTCCATGGCCAGACTGCCGGAGGACGATTCTCCCATACTCTTACTGTCATCGACACAGAGAAGAATCTGGTAAGTTCGCTTAGTTGGGATGGCGCGGCGCATCCAGATTTTGTCGCGCTTGTAGCTAGAGGCAATGTACGGGATGATGCGCTTGATGTCGAGTCTTTTGCCGGTTCGGAAGGAACCCGAGAGCTTGGTGGACTGAGACGGTGTGAGAATAAGTCGAAGCTGTGAAGTCAATGATAGCGAGAGTGCGTGTGACTTTATTTGGAACTCGCTCCATTGTTTGAGGCACTCGACGTAGTCACGAAGCCCGCGCTCGTCCGAAATGTGAGTGATGGACAGCTGTTCTGACGTCTCCTCGATGGGCCCATTGTCTTCAGGCTCCTGAGAAATTCCCGTGTCTGGCTCGTCTGGCGTGCTGTCGCGATTGTAATTGCCTTGTCGTGTCTGCACACCAGTCTTGCCTTCTTCGGGTTCCTTAGCATCTGCTTCTTGTGCCTCTGTCTTATCCTCAACGTCCATCTTATCAGCACTTTCTTTTACATCCTCATCTTTGGCATCTTCCTCCATGCGGTGGCTGTTTGGCTCCTCCTTCTGCCCTTCGTCGTCAATAGCCATGGATTCATCGATTGGTTGCACCTCGTCCTCTTCTGCTTTGCCCATGGCTTGGGTATCTGCCGCGTCTTCGTCGTTCTGCAGGTGTTGGTACTCTTGCCGTCCCTGTTCAGTCTCGGCCTGATCTTCTGCCTTTTGAGCGGCGTTGTCTTCCTGCTTCGAATCTTTAATATCGACATTCTGGCGATGCCATTTCTTCAAGGCATCGCCCAGCTTGCGGAATGGATCACTGCTTGCGGATTCTTCGGCATCGTCTTCTTGCTGAGACTTGTCCACTGTTTCCTTTGAACGAGATGTTGCCCCTTTGCTTCCCGCACTGGTATCCTGATCTGCAGCCCCGTCTCCCATCTCACCGTGCTCTTGTTGGGCGGCTTGAGCCTGGAACTTGTCATCGACGTCCATAGACTGCTGGTTCTGATCAAGACCGGAGCTCTTGACATCACTTGGCGCAGCGTTGTCGACGTCCGCGTTGGCATTGTCTTGCTGAGTATCAGGCGCTTGTTCGTTTGGCTCTTCCTTGACATCTTCGTCCGGTTGATCTTCAACATCGGACTCCACTTCTTCTTTGACCTCGTCGGCGCCACTGGGAACCTCCTCCTCCTCAATCTCGTCTTCGCTCATCTCTTCTTCATTTCCTGCTTCGTCTTGCAGTTGTTGAGCAGCGGCATTCTCCATGTCCTCGTCTTCGTCATCCTTGCCTGCTGGCTGCTCTTCCGGCTCATTGCCTGCATCTTCCAGGTCAGACAGATCATCCAGGTCGTCGTCACTTCCAGATTCAGCTTCTTCATCGTCCAGATTCAGCTCCATATCTTCCGGAAGGTCGAGCGTTTCCTGCTGCTCGACATTTTGGTCCTGTCGGTTCAGTTCTTCTGGCGCGTGTACATCCTCTTCCTCCACCTCTTCCTCCTCTTCACCTTGCTGCTCATCATCTTTGCTGTCTTCAGGCTCAGGCTGAGGTTGCGCATCCTTTTGCTTTGCGTTCTCTTCAGTAGCCATTTGCTCATCGTCCTGCTTTTGACCCTTTGTTTCATTACCTTGTTGGTCCTTCTCAGCCTGTTCGTCGTCATCGCCATCCCACATCTTTTCGTCTACTGCGGTGGGGTCGAGATCATCAACATCACCAGCTTCTTCGTCCATGTCATTCTCTTCTTCCTCCTTTTCATCGCCCTTCTGCGACCCTTCATCGTCTTCATCCTCTCCCGCAACGCTGCCCATCTCGCCTTCCAATTCCTCATCTGCCATGTCCACCGCATCCTTTTCATCTTGGATGTCTTCGCTCTTCTCTTTGTTAGCTTCCTGGGCCAATTCCGTGAGGTCCTCGTCCGGCTGGATGTCTTTGCTGATATCCTCTGCTCCGTCACCGTCACCTAAGCCCGTGCCTGCCTCTAGTTGGCCAGCATCACCGGAAGATTCGTCAGACTTTTCTTGAGGGGTACAGAAACCTTGGGAGGCAATCTGATTGAAAGCCTTGGATAGGTTATATGCCATATGCGCAGAAGCACGATGCATCTCAAGTCCTTGCTCGATGGTACGCGAACACAGCGACAGGAACTGATCTAGGACTGGGAAAGCCACGCCGACAACGCACACTGCAGCCGAACTTGTCTGAGGATCATCAAGTTGAACACGCTGCATCAATTCAATGCATTTCTTGATATTTCGCTCCACAGTGCCCATGCGAAGCTGGTGAATCATGCTCAAGTACGCTTCACTGTGTTTGATCAGCCACCCAGCTTCGCTTTGGTCTCTGGGCACAGCCAAGCCATTTTTCTTAACACCTTCCACGGCAACAATGACAGTATCTGTGAGGTTTGAGACGGACTCAGCAAAGTCAAGCAGCTTGACATCTTGGCTAAGGACGTCGACATTGATGATTTCGGGATGAGTCCAGGCAGAGAGATGCTTGATAACGAATGCTAAATCAGGACGATCAATTGTGATGGTAACGAGCTTTTCGTTCAACTCGTTCAAATCAGCTAGAACTTCTTGGCCCAACTTGTCGTGAGCAAACGAGCTGATAGAGGATGGCAGGTCAAAGAGATTGCGTGCAGATGACGATCGTGAGTTCAGCCGTGCTACCCACTGATGTAGCTCTTGAGTAACGGCTTTATTGTCGACTTGCCCAATCTTGACATGAATCTCAACCAGTTGAATCGCAAAACGGACCCCATAGACAAGCCATCGCAGCAAGTGTGGCCAATTATTGTCTTGTATCTTCTGAATGAGAGGTCCGTTCGTGGAGACATCACCGAGCTGATTGAACTTCATGATTGTTTCTTGCAAACTGTCGCGTGATTTGCATACAGCTCCAAGGCTTTGGCGCTGAGACAGATTGAAGTTAATCAAGCCTTCAACGAATCCCACACTTCTTGCCACTTCGGCCGTTGACAAGTCTTCGGAATGTTCCCGAGACGCTTCTCTCGCTCGTGGTGCGAGATCCAGAGTTTTATGCAAGAAGTATTCTGCTTCCTTAGCGGCCATTGAGCCAGACAGATCTAGAGCGGCGAGGTTCGACAGCACAATGGCAAGCGAGTTCTGCTCGCTTAATTTGTCTTGTGATAAATTATGCTGCACTCCCATTGTCCGCAGGTCTCGCAGCGTATCCGCAAAAAGCTTACGCTTTCGAGTTTTGAGATGTTTCACCTGGTCTTTGTTTTCGTCATTGAGGACCGAAGGTGTCTCCTTTCGAAGTTCAGCCATAGACGTATTCAGCTCGCTGACGAACTCAAAGATCGAGTTCGACACGTTGCTTGAGACTTCGGGGCTGTAAGCAATCTTTCTCATAACTGTTACTGTCTTGTTCAGGTTGGCTAGTCTTCGATGACTGTCGAGCCATCCAGGTAAAGATGCATCCAAGGGTTGAGATTTGATGACTGGCACCTCGGTCGTTTCGGGAACAGAAACAATGCTTGCTTTCACGGCAATATCCTCATCGGGAAGTCCTTGCGCGATGTACGTTCTCATCTCTTGACCTAGAACGCCACGGAACTTGCGTATGAGCCTGAAGAGCTTCTGATGGGATTTCTTAGCACTCTCTCGGAGGGCATTGATATTAGTGTCTTTCCAGCTTGCCATCAGCAGAACGTCCTTCATTTTCTTATCAATTGGCGCACGACCCTTTTGGATGGCTTCGTCGGCTGTCTTCTCATATCGAGAATAGTAGCGCATAAAATTCTCTAACGCGACGTAGATGATGTCCAAAGCAGGATAGTCCCGTGCTAACATCTTCAGATGGCTCAAAAGCTGGCGTAGCAGAGCGACTCTAGTTTTGAACTGACCGATGATCGAGCTGGAGAAGTACAGCTCCAGATTCTCAATCAAGGATTTCGAGTACGCTTGCATTTCAGAGCGCGAGTCAACCATTGTCAAAGGTACAGCAATGGTCACTTGATAAGCGACGAACCACCAAGCGTAGGCGTCATCCTGGCACTTCTTCATTTCCATATCAAAGAGATTAGCCCACGTAGACAGTTCCAGGCGACGCCATCTGATAACAGTGTCGGTCAGGAGATTGTGGAGCGAGAGAACAGCATAGGTTTTGCTGGCCCAACCGCCAAATTGCCATTCATACACATGAGCGTGAAGTTGCTCGACCTTTGGTAGAAGTTTTGCCAATGGCTCCCCATGAACTTGCTCGGTCAGCTTGTCGCAAGACTGAACGACATCAGCCAGTGGTTGCATATGTCCAATCTCATCGACCAGCTGCAATTCTCGGAAGCGAGCTTTGATTTTGTGTGCTAGGGAAACCAATTGCCTTGCTTCAGCCAGGTTGGCATCCGTGTAGAAGTTGTACTCTTTGTTGGAGCTAGAGGCTTGCAGCTCTTCTGTCTTTTCTCCCAGCAAAAGAATTGTACCAGCCAGCATCTTGCTGCTGACACTATGCTCGATGAAGTCGTGGCCATGCATTTCCGCGACTATTCGTTTGCCCATGGCCATGCATGATTCGCGGAGAGCCGCAAGGGGTTCTTGTCGATCCAGGAAAATCCTACGATGGGCTTCTGCTACTCTCAAAGAGGTATTACGAACTTGATCGGGGGTCTTGTCTGCGCGGACGTTCGTCCCATCCTCGTCGAATGTGGGGAAAAACTCGTTGAATTCCGCAGCATCAATCTCTTCTTCATCTTCCAAGGTGCCACGGAATCTATACAGACTGGTATTCGCAGCTTCAGCCTTTCTGTCTGCATCAAGCTTCTTATTCCAATCATCGTAGAAACCGTGGAAACAAGCGAATACAGTTTCTCGATCAGAGGCAGAAAGTTCTGTCAGTCCCTCGACGGCAACGCTCGTGGCCATCAATCCTAAGTACTCGAAGGTGTTAGTTCCCGTCTTCTCTAATTCAGGTCCCATGGTCATGGTGCCGAAAAATGGTGTCAATTCTACAAGGTACCCAGTCGTTGGTTCCAGGTTTTTGGCCGTAGTAGCACCACACAGCGACAGACCAATCGATAGACATCGCAGAATATTGACAGCTGGTCTGGCCATGTCTTGATACGCTTCAAAGCGAGATGAAAGCCGATCAATGAGTCGAGAAACGTTCTCTTGGACAAGCTTCAGAGCATCCTTGTCAGAATCTTCCAGGTATGGACCTGGCCCTTCAATGATCGCCTGAAGCCCCGGACTGGCGATGGTCTTCAATATGTTAGAGAACTCTGCGTGGAGCTGAGCAAGGCCAGATCTCTCCGGTCGGAAAACAGGCTTGACCTCTTTCGGTGGTGGACCGAGGTGATCAAGCTGGTCTTGTATCTGCTCGATCCTGGCACTCGTTTCTTGCCCGGTGAATTGAGCTTGGAAAGTCTTCAGGGCAGTTAATTTCTCTTGCAAGGTTTCTTCGAGTTGCGCGTAGAATGCCAATTCCGCTTTGGGCTGCAGTTGTGGATCGAAGATACGATCTGGGATGTAAAGCTTCACAAGACCGACACTGAATTGAAGCCAAGCCAAAGCTGAGAAGTACGTCGCTCTGCTTGGGTCAGCCTTGGCAGCAACAATGCCAACAATGGCGGGAATGAAATGATGTCGAGTAGTTTGCTGGAGATGGGCAACACCGATCGCTTGAATCATTTCATCAAAAACGGCACTGGATGAAGGCAGACCCTCATGTGCGATTTTGGAAAGTGAGTTGATGTTATCCTGAATATGTGCAAGACTATTTGTAACGTGAGCCTTGAAGTTTGTATCATGGGCTTCAAAGATCTCGAGGAGAATAGCCCAAAGCAAGCCGTTGAGGTCCATGAGCGGATCTGATATGATTTGTGAAGTCAGAGCAGCCAAGTGTTGGCCCAGAATGGGCAGCTCCGTTTCGAGGAGAGCAAGGGAGCTTAAGCTGACGTTTGACATGTTATGCAGCTTCTGCCAAAGGGAAACAGTCAACTTGCCGTCCCAAAAGTAAGTGCTTTGATGGGCTAGGTACGCCAAAGACTGTAATTTGACGGCTTTCTCAGAGGAGCTCGCGAGCATCATCGTAGCTTTGGTGGGAACGTTGGACAAAATGACAAGTTGGCTATCGGGTTCAAGTCTCTGTGCCCCCTCTGCCGAGGACTGCAACATCCACAACTGCCTGAGATATTCAAAGTCGGACGCGAAAAATGGTATTGTCTCATGCTCTTCTTGGCCGATTCGGGTTTCCAGATCTCCAATGGCAGCTGTCAAGTCCGCTACGAGCTGCTCGCTCGGCATTGAATCGTTCCTCACAATTTCGTAAGCTCTTGCCAAGGCTCTTTGAGCTTTGTACAGGTCAGCAATAGAAGACGACGCTTTCCATCGGAGAGCATCGAATCTTGTGGCAAAATGATCAAGCTCATTTGATTGGTCAAACACAGCTTGCGTTGAAATGGGAATCGGTCGGAAAGTATTCCAGAGAACTTCCATGCTCAGCCCAGTGGACAGCTGAAAGCCGCTGTCGAAGCAACTGGACAGCTGATTGATAGCTAGTGAGACGAAGGAAGAGTCGATTTCTGTTGGCAAAACTTTGCCCAAGGCTTGCAATTTTCTGGTTCCGAGAGTGATATGAGCTTGAAAATAGGCTTCGTCAAATTCTTGGCTGGAAGAAAGCAGAATAGTCTGCTCCAAGAAAAGAACAAGAATATCGAGCAATTGGAGACGATACACGAAAGTGTCGGGCGAGCCTGGTTCCTGTTGTAGGTAGTTCTCGATTGCGGCCATCATTGACGAGAGAAACGTGTTGAGTTTGACAGTAGAATCCTTGGAAACTGCTGCGACACGATCACTGATAAGGGAACGTTGCAAGCGGCTGAGAGAAGCAAGTTTGGCTGCTTGAGCCTGACCGTGATATTGCTGGATAACTTGGCGGATTTGATGTACTCGCCTCAATGTCTCATAACGTAGTCCCATCCAGGGGGCCAAGGCCTCTTGTGAAAGTAGCTTAGCGGCGATTTGATTGTTCAGCATGTGAAATGGCTGCGCATTGGGAAAATCTCCCGTGGCCGCTGAGGGCAGAGTTGAGTAAACCTGCATAGTATCGCGCAGGATTTGTGAGCCGTTGGGAGTTTGCAAGAATTGCAGTAAGTCTTGCGCTGCCCAGCTGAGTCTCTCATTATCCTCTTCTTTCCTTGAAGCCTGGTTCACAAATCGCGCCAGCAAAGCCATGTCATCTAGAGACAAATTCTCTATAGCTGCTCGTGAAGCAGGTGTCCTCAAGACGATCCGTGCCTCCTCATTTGCCGGCAGCTGAGATTCTTGATAGCGCTGTAAACTTCCTTCGACAGCCGAAATCTTGCTCAAGCATGGTACTGACTCTGGTGGTGGGGAGTGGATATGAATTTCAATCGCTCTGTTCCTCATGGCTCGGGAAAGCTCTCCATATCTTGAATCCATGGTCAAAAAGATCCTGAAATCTGGATGCGGTCTGATGATTCTTGGCTTGCCGTCCGAATCGCAGTGTTCATTGATGCTCAAGAAGCCATTCGGCTCCAGCAAAGAATTGAGACGATCCAGCACAGAGGCGTTGCACATGTTCGCGTTGTCCAGGACCAACCATTGACCAGTGAGAAGTGCCTTAACAATGACACCGTCAAGCCATTCAAAACGAGGGCTCTCAAGAAGAAGCGGGCCTTCCAGTAATTTCTTTACCCTGGTCAGAACGATACCAGCCTCCGATTCGGACGAAACACGCTCCAATAAGGAGACAATGGAAGAAAGTATGGTAGTCAGGTTTTCTTGGTTGCCATTGTGTGCATCGAGAAGATGCAGCAGATTCAAGACCTCAACAGGTGCAGCAGAAGGCACCAGTGACATCACAGAGCTCTGCAGATATTCGCGAAGGTCGATCAAAGCAGCATTGACCTCACGAAGAGGATCAGCCTGCTCGAAGCCACCTACAAGATCCATGGTATCAATATCTGCGTTCATTGGGAACACCACAAGCGGTTTCCCTGATAGTGCAGCAACGTAGCTGAGCAGAGAGGATTTGCCGTATCCCGAGGGACTGCTGAGGATACATGGAATGTTTTGCTTAACGCAAATCATGATTGACTCCAACTCGGCCAGCCTTGGAACGATGTCAATATTGGGCAGGTTTTCAGGTTGTACGTCCAAATTCCTGGTTAGCAGTGCGTAGCCGACTTGGCCAAATCTCGAATTCAGGTTATGGTAAAGACTGTGAGTCCGTGGCTGCCAACCCACGACGCGGGCGAACAGATTATTCACCTCTGCTCGGTCTTTTGGCGTGCGGAAACGTTGTCTGACGATGATATCTAGGAAGTCGTCCATGCGTGCTGTTTGAAGAAGCGCGTCAGATGTGTTCAAGAGATGGAGCCACCTCAAAACATCTCGAAGATTGAATTCCCATGGACCTCCTTGGGAACCAAATGTCCTTTCAACGACAATTTGATGCTCAAGTTTAGATACGAAGTCGATCAAGTGAGCTATGACGCCAATGTCTAGTCCTGGAAAGTTGTGAGATGCAATAAGCTTCAGGTCCTCGTCTTTGAAAACGTCTGCATACACAACGATAAAACGATTTACGAAAGAAGCTGGAAGACCCTTTCGGCCGCCTCCCTGGTGATGCGGGTTTTGAGCTGCGAACAAACGGAAGTCGGGGTGTCGCTTGAAGACTTGGTCGAGTTCAGAGATGTAGACCTCGCCACGATGGTCAAGACATGCGTTAAGACCTTCCAGAACGGACTGGGAAGCAAGATTCATTTCATCAAGCAGAACCCATTCGCCTTTTTGCATCGCCTGCAGAAAAGGAGCATCTCTCCAGGCAAAGTTTCCCGCTTCTTCACCTTCGACGGGGACATCAGTTCCAAAAAGATCCATCAAGTCTGTTTGGTCTGATAGATTGATTCTTGTGAGGGGTCGGCCGCATGCTTGCGATAAGGCTGCCACCAGCGTTGTCTTGCCGACACCTGGACTGCCCTCAAAGAGGATTGGCTTTTGCATTTGAAGAGCGCGAACTACTCTCATTGCGTTCAGTCTTGTTGTCGGAGCATGGAAGGCAAAAGTTGGGTCTGCCGAGCCTGTTGGGTCACGAGGAGTGCTAAAGTCACCAATCGAAAGCAAGTCGTCCTTGATGACAAGCGCGGGTTCCGTCATGTAAATTGCAGAAACATCCTCTCGTGTCAATTCTCCTAGCTTTTTAAGACACTCCTGCCTCTGAAGATGGACCGTTTTTAGATCAGTAGCCAGCATGGCGGACGGGTTGGCCCCGATACTGTCGACAAAAATGGCTGCTGCGCCGTGAACAAATGCAATCAGGGGATTCTTGGCTTTGAAGGTGTTGATGAATTGCACCCACACAAGGATTTCTCGAACTGAGAAAGCGCTGGTCGCCATAGACCTGAAGGTCTGCGCAAACCAGTGAGCAAAGTCGACCATAGGATCCACTAGGTGCTTGGATTCATCTACAAGCTTGGTCTTGACAATCTCGTAAATATCCTCGCTTTCGGACAACGGTGGTACCCAGATCTCTGTGAATCGATTACGCAGCGCAGGTGAGAGCTCCTTCTTTCCAAAGTCACCTCCTGGATTCATCGTGGCAAAGAACTGGAACCCATCAGCGCCAACCACAAATGAGTTGTCGATGCCCTTCTCAGCCAGAAGCAGCGTTCTTTGAGGTTCAAGAACAGAGTTGAGTCTTTCTAGGACGGAATCGTCTGCTAACGAAATCTCGTCCAGCAGGAACAAATGACCACCCCTCATCGCCTCCACCAATGCACCATCAGACCATTCGAACAGCGCTTTGGACCTGGTCTCGTTTGCTGCTATTCGGTCGCGAATCGGTCGCGGGACGGCGTTGATTGTTGTTGCATCGAGCGCCCTGTACGCTGCTAGCTTTTCATCAATCGTTGAAGGAATTTGATGGCCAAGTGATTCGAGAAGATCGGTCAAGTCCGTATTCAATGCGTCGATGATAGCACCGCGATTGCGAACTGGACGCTGAGATCCGATCAGGTCTCCCGTCTCGGTGTTTTGATGGGCATTGACAATATGCAATTCCTGTTTGAGAGCTTCCGCTAGCAACTGGACAACAGTGGTTTTGCCACAGCCGGTTTCACCAACAAGGAGTACTGGTTCATTGTTCTTCAAGGCTCGAGATACCAGCACATACAGCCTGCGCATCGCATGCGTCCAAACCACGCCTTGTTTATTCGACTTTTTGGTGAACTGTTTCAATTCCGGGGCCTTTGAAGCAGAATACAGATCATGAGGATCGATTTTGACTTTGAAGACCTTCTCAATCACTTCCTTCACGGCAGTGCGCTCTTCATCGACACGAACTCTTTCTGCCAGAAGCATGAAGCCGTGCGCAGCGATTTCCTCCCTCGTTTCTGCGTCTCTGAGAGCCCAGCGAAACAAGTCTCTCAATGTGGCGAAACTGTCCTTTTGTTCGAAAAGACGGCTCGTCTGGCGGAGTCTAGACAGTTCTTTGTAAACCGTCACAATGCGGCGGCAGTCAGGAGGCGAGGTATTCCGGCTACGCTGCTGAAGGATGTACTCCAACTCGTCCTCCGGGATGTCGTCGAAATGCAACTCAAGGAAACGGTTTCTGAACGCTCGTGATAGAACTTTTCTACCTCCGTAAAGACCTGGAGGATTCTGGGTTGCAAAAAGAATAAAGTTCTCGTGAGGTCGAACTATTTCTTGGGTTTCAGGGATGAGAAGTTCTCGGTTATCATCTAAGAGTCGGTTCAGTGCTTCCAAAACATCGGTTGGCGCCAGATTGAGTTCGTCCAGGACGATCCAGTGGCCTTGTCGCATGGCCTGGACGAGCAAGCCCTCTTGGAAACGGAGCTTCCCATCAGGCCCCGACACATACGTTCCCAGATATTCTTGGAGATCCGTGTGCTCGTGATTGTTGATACGGACAAACTTATTGCCAGTGAAGTTCGCGAGGTATTCAATCATACTTGTCTTTCCGGCGGACGTTGGGCCCTGAATTAGAACAGGGAATCTCCTGGTAGAAGTAGCTCGCACCAGATTCAGAAGGTTTCGCTCCACGTAAGGCGTAATAATGTAGTCTTCGCGCTCAATCGGCGTCTGTTCACCCTGAAACAGCCAGTAATGGCGGTCACGAGATTTGTTCTGGAATTTGACGTATTGACGACCATCATTTGGGTGTTTCGGCGGCTGTGATAACAAAGACTGAGGGTTACCGTGCTTGTCGAGGAGATGGTGATAGATCAGCGGTAACAACATCTTCTCCGAGTCGCGGTCTAGGAGAGTTAAGAATCCCATTGAGAATCCTTCATACAGTGCCCGACGAACGCCGTATAACGGCGCAATGGTGCTGACATAGCTCAGTACGCGGGTCAAGGTACGCAAGCTGAAGTGAGGAACCTCATTCGCGCCGTCAACCAATCTTTTCTCCTCTGCCATGCGTTTGGTATTCATGTATAGGCGGGCGATGTCGTCAGCTGCCTGGTCGTTCTTGGTACTACCGTTTCCGAGGTACGTCTTGATAATGGTAAGTAAATCCTTCAGATCCGTGTCGGGGCTTTTGACGTAAAGTTCAGTGAACCGTGATCGAATTCCAATCGGCAGATCTCGTTTTCCAATATCTGTAGCAGGATTCATGGTGCCAAAGATTCGAAAGTCTGGGTGGGCAACAATCTTCTCTATCTCTCCTGTCTCTGAGAGAAGAATCGATGGGCGTTCCTGAGGTCCGGTAAGCAAATCCGCTATGCTCTCCAGAGTATCGGGGGAAGTCAAATTGATTTCGTCCAACAAAACCCAATCTCCATTTCTCACAGCCTTGATTAAGTTGCCTTCAACAAAGCTGAATGCAAAAGTTCCTGAGCCCCCAGATATTTGGATATCGAACTGCTCTAACTTCTGGGCAAAGGCAGTCCAATGAGGACGCAGTTCTAGCAAAGATTGGAGTTTTGATTGTGTCTTTCGACGCTTTGCTGGCTGTTCTGAGCCATCTTGAACGGCGTCTTGTTCAGTCTGAAGAGTCTCTAATTGGGTGATAATCTTGACAAACATCTTCGGTGCCTCTTTCAATAGTTTAGAAAGCTTCGACCACTGAGATTTGGCGAAGCATTTCCCGACCTGTTCCAGATACTTTTGGTTCTTAGAAGCGGAAATGCCTGTAGCAGCAAACAGATCCTCAAATTCCTCCTTCAAGGGAACTGCCAGACTTCTCACATTGACCGGCTTGAATCCACCCAGCAAATCGCCAACCTCACTCTGCTGCGACAAGTTCACAGCGATGAGCTTATGGCCTAAAGAATCCGCAAGCTGCTGTACAACTGTGGTCTTGCCGATACCTGTTTCACCCACCAATAATACAGGCTCCTCAAGCTTAATTGCCACTGCAATTTGTTCCAAAAGCTTCTTTGCATGTGCCGTACTCGCAAATGGGCGTTTGGACTTCTGTAGTTTGGAGGCTATCTTCTTCCGCAATTGAGCCCTTCCGATGCTGAAAACTCGCTCCGTCTCATCCAAAGGGGGTATATTGGCAGACAAATAGTGGTCCGCCCGATCTTTGGACATGTGCATCTCCTCCGCAATGGCATAGGTAAGGTGCTTTCCCAGTTCCACATCAGGATAACTGCCGACGAAGCAGTCTAAGGCCTCCATAAACATCCAATCTCGCGTCGTCTCACTGATGGGTTCGTCGCCGTTCGTAGATCCGGCAGTCAACAGGCATTCTTTCAATCTGCGGCACCATTTCAAGAGGTCGCGCAAATTTACCTGCCGATCCATGACGCTTCTCCCACGAGACATGAGCGTCAAATTCTTGCTGAGCTGCGACAGTCGGTTGTGGACGGCTAAGATTCCAGGGACAAACTTTCGCAGCATTGGGTATGTTTGCAGGACAACCTCTTCTAGTTCTGGTGAAGTAAGAGGCTCAGCATAAAATGTTTGCCAGAACCGCATTCCTACGAGTGAAGGCAAGTTCTCGCGCCCGTTCAGCCCTAGTGATGTTCGAACTGTAGCAAATAGTCGAAAGCTACTTGCAGCCTTGATTCTCTCTCCACGACTCGGAATCAGAAGCTCCTTGCGCTCAATGAGAGGCAGCAATGTACTCAAAACCTCTGTTGGTGCCCTATCGAGGTCTTCTACCAACACCCATCGGCCCTCTCTGACTGCTGTTGTCAAGACACCTGGACGCCATTGAAAACTACCTGGCTTGCTGTCTGTCGAGTACAGCCCAACTAGCATTTTCGCATCGGTTTGTTCATTAAGATGGAGTGTGACCATGTCCGAATACTTGCCCAGCTGCATCGCAAGTTCATGAACGAATGATGTCTTGCCGACTCCTGCCATGCCATGAAGTAGGATTGGATCGTCGTCTCGCAACAATGTGGCCAACCGCTCCATGTTGTTGGTCGTCGTCTTGGTCATGACCAATGATGATGGATCACCTATTGGGCCATGGGGCCGTGGAAGGAGTATCTCCCCGTATGAGATCACATATGGGGTGAGACTCTGAAGACAGTCCCTCGCGGCGCTATCCTTGTCATGAGCAACCTTCACCTGCGCTCGTAATGCCAGCACTTTCTGCGCCCGATCCTGCTCGTACAAGGAAAGAAACCCAAAATCCAGTTCCGCACCATCCACGACACCGACAATAGCCTCTTCTTTGCCGAGATAGGACTCTATCAGAGATTCGAGTTTGAAATCCGATGCGTGGAGCAGCATGCAGAAGATACGTATCGCAAGGTATCTCACCGGCCGGCTTTCATGCTCAAACAGGCGCTGCATGTACGACACAGATGCAGCAGGGCTGAAGGACCGAAAGTCAAAATTCAACAGTCTCCATAATGTGATGAGACTTTCCAGTAAATTCGAATCGTCCAAATGTGCTAATGAGTTTTCGTCAAAATTTTGTAGTGCCAACTGCACCGAGGATGGTGAGCCCTCATCAGATGAAGGCTCGTCGCCTGCACATCGAAGAAAAGAAGCAAGATATGGTGCAAAAGGTATTAATCTTGCAAATGAAGAGGCGATTCTGATCTGAAGGGCCGGCAACCCGGCAGCGATTACCCAGCGCGCACAAATGTCGGGGAATATGTTTTCGAAATGTACAAAGACACGCTCTGTAAGTGGTGAGCAGAGAGCTGCTTGAGTTACACCATCTACCAACTTCGCTGTTGATTTTTGGCGGATGATGTCAAGTAATTCTGGAGGCAGATGATCCAAAACGGTCGCGTCCGCCAGGAGCGACCTCGTCTGCCTCGAGACGTCAATCATGGCCATGATTGCGTCGATACGGACAAAATTCTGTCGTTGCGTGCTGTATGTTCGGTATTCCCATCTCATACATTTGCTTGCCCAGACACTTTTTTTTAATGGAGCACTTTTCTGCAGGGATCTGGGCCGGGAGTGGTGCTTCCAGTTTTTCCGAGCCAATCGGCGCCATAAGTGGGACCATCGCCTGGCAGACCACGGCAAGCTCGAAAAACTTCAGGACAGGCTCCTGATTGAGAAAGCTGCACGCGACCGGCTCACCTCGTCTCGACGACTGCAACCAATTTGTGTCCCTCCACATCGACAATCATGGCCATGTCTTGCCGGTACGCCGCGCAGAGCTGCGCTCGCCAATTGCGCTCTGCTCGCTCCACCAGAGCATCTGCACAAATGCTTCGTATTGCTTCCGCAACAAGGAGGTTCAACTCGACCGAGGCCGCTGCCACGAATCCCAAGATCGCCGAGATCGTCGATCAAATCAGCAAACTGACGCTGCTTGAGACCGCTGATCTGGTTTCAAGCCTCAAGGTGCGTTGGGATTGAATTGAAGAAAGGTGTCGGATCCAATGGCCATTTATCGCTGACATCAAGAACACAGAGCAAGCTCAACATCCCTGATCTGCCCGTGGGTGGATTTGCTGCCGCTGCTCCTGCCGCTGCTCCCGCCGCCGCTGAGGAAGCCGAAGACGCCGCACCTGCCGCCGCCGAGAAGACCCTCTTCACCCTCAAGTTGCAAGCATTCGATGCCGGCGCAAAGGCCAAGATTATCAAAGAGGTCAAGAGCTTGTTGGGACTGAGCTTAGTGGACAGCAAAAAGTTCGTCGAGAGTGCCCCCAAGATGATGAAGGAGAACGTCCCCAAGGAGGAGGCCGAGAAGATCATTGCTGCTATGAAGGAGTTGGGTGCTACGGTGGTCATGGAGTAGAGGGAGAGAATCGTCTCGAGCGTTTGCAATGATTGGGCTGGGATATCAACCATAGACGGCCGGTTTTGCATGTACAAAAGGAACAAAAGAATATCATCTGTACTACTATCAAAAAGGGATCTGCCCTTTATTTTCGATATAAAAATATCATTGCTCTAAACGCCGCCCACAGCCAAACCATGATTTTTGCTCAGAAGACCATATTGGCACACGCAATGTCGACCAACGCATTGCAAAAGATAGAATCATACTATGGGTATCAATAACATCTATCTTTTTTCTCAACTCCTACAGTACAAGCCCATTCAAGCATACAAAGTCCTCTCAACGCCGTGCCATGCCGAGAAATACAATGCAACAAAGACGCCTCCCAGAAATTGTGTCCATCAATGATGGTCGCCGTTAGCAGCGCGTCTGTGAGGACATTGCTGCATTATCATCTCCTTGTCGAAATCCTCAGCTTCCTCGGTGAGCAGCCGATCGTCATCCTCGCCAAAGTCGCTCGTTTCCTCCCACAACTTATTCAACTCGGCATTTTCCGTCCTCGGAATCGCCCATATACTCTCACGTTGGCGTTTGTGTCGTTCTCGGTCCTCTTCGATGCGTTGCTCTATTTGACGCTTGTCCAGACCATGTGCTGCTGGCTTCTGACCAGTCTTCTGTGCCGCCGAGATGGTTGGTTGATCCGTCATTTCAACGTCAGCTGTTGGCGAGACAGGGCTCAAGTCCGCGTCGTTTGTCTCCCTTTCTTTGAGAACATCTTCGATTTGGCTGACTGCTTGTGACTCTAAATGGCCTTTACTTTGAAGACCTTGCAGAACCTAGTGCTCTCATTAGCAATGCATTCTCAAGGAGGTGACCTCGCGCCGGATCATCAGAGTTCGAATTCCCACTCACCCTTCGGACGACCTTCACGTTGGTAGCTCCAGAGCCATCATCAGGAGCGACAGCATCGACTACTCTGATAATGTCACGCTGCATCATGCGAACATAGTCGGCATGCCCCTCTCTCGCCAAGTCCAAGAAGTGTTCGATGAAAAACATGATATTTGCGCGCGTATTCATGTTATTCTAGAGAATAATATGGTCAGCCTGTTGTTCATATGAGATAACGCGTCTTCGAATATCTTACGCGCTCTACTTGCTCAAGGATGCATGAGTGCAAATCCTCATCCATATCCTTGTATTTGAGAGCATACTGAGCGGCCTTCTGAGCAGAATTCACCGACGCATTGAGATGCTGCAGTTGCAGACTGAACCGCATGCGAACCTCGAACGGGTCCGCCATGTCTTGTGTTGATCAGATGATGTTGCGAAATTGAGATGTTGTTCGAGATCCTTTTCGTTGCGGTGGAACACTACTTGATCTCCAGGCTTGTCAAAAGTGAATGAAAGCATACTTCACTGTTCCTAGTGACAGGTGGATCTCGGTGTGTGTGGGCTCTGGGCCAGTTATGGTCGGTGAGAGCAAAGCTGCAACACACCCACGCCACGGCAAAGCCACGGGTCATAGTGCTACCCGACAGCGGAGCAGAAATGTGACGGCAAGCAAAGTAGGGAATTTCCGGCGACTGATTTGCTCGAGCAGCCAGAAAATGTCGCGTGGACTCCGCTGTGGCCCAAATGGTTGTTGGATACCGTCGGCAGATAGATTCCTCTGATCAACCGCACTCTTTCATTCTTCTTAACATCAGCGACAACTGAGAACTGTAGCTGGTTTTCATTACAGTCTTGCAAATTAGCCTCGTTCATTCTTTTGTCAAGAACGGGTAACTGCGAAGTACATCGAGAAATATCTCAAGTAACCTGACGTCACCGCTCACTCTCATCAAGCTATAAGCAAACAAAAATGAGTCCTCAACAGCATGGCGATTTCACCATGACGGTGCTGGGATGCGGTCAGTAATTCCTCCTCCGCGGTGAAGTAACAATTGAGATTAAGAAAAAATGTAGGCACCATGGGTATCGCGATTCTCAATGGCATCCTCACCTCCCTAGCTGAAATCAATGGTCCTCGACCCCTCCAAAGCCCATCATCAGGCACCTCCACACCGGGAGAGGAACGACCTCAATCCCTGCCTTCGCGGTTCATTGCCTGCGTCCGCAGTGCTGAAAGCGCTAAGAGAGTCAAGTCCGCACTGTGGGAGCACTCATCCATCGTCAAGGTTGTTCAGAACGATAACCTTGCTGCTGTTCAGCAGGCGCAGGTTGCTCTTCTCGGCTGCAAGCCGTACATGGTGAACAATGTCCTGGGCCAGCCCGGCATGGCGGATGCTCTGAAGGGCAAGCTTCTCATCAGTGTTTGCGCCGGTATCACCGCTGAGCACATGGAGATCGCTCTACACGGAGAAGTCCCCAAGACCAACCCAGATGAGGATGGACGATGCCGTGTTGTTCGAGCCATGTGCAACACCGCTGCTCTCATTCGGGAATCGATGACTGTCATCGGCATCACCGACCCTCCTTTGCCTCCTCAGTCCAAAGCTCTCGTCACCTGGATTTTTAAGCGCATCGGAGATGTTGTCTACCTGCCCTCGAACAACATGGACGCTTGCACCGCTCTTTGCGGATCCTCCCCAGCTATGTTTGCCCTCATGCTGGAAGCTGCCATTGATGGTGCTGTGGCCATGGGTTTGCCTCGTGCTGAAGCTCAGCGAATGGCAACCCAGTCCATGCGAGGCACCACTGGCCTTGTCCAGAGCGGCGAGCACCCGGCTCTCCTTCGAGAAAAGGTTTGCACTCCCGGCGGTTGCACGATTGGCGGACTGTTAGTCTTGGAAGAAGGCAAAGCAAGGGGAACAATTTCTCGAGCCATCCGTGAAGCAACGGTTGTTGCGAGCCAGCTTGGAAAAGGCGTGCAAGGAGTTAACGGAACTAGATTCAACACCACGGGATAGAGAACAAATAAAACAACAATGGAGCAGGTTGTGTAGGGCATTGCAAAAGACAAAAGAGTCAAAACGGATTTGGCGCTATTAGAGCTCTGTCACGGTCTTGAAAATTTCAAGTTGCAATTCCTATTTCCTGGTGCGAGCTCGTCATTGCTCATTTAAAGTTACATTTGACAGTTTTGATGACTGTTCCCCCGTGATTGTCCAAACGCCAAAGAAACATCATTTTACAGATAGCCGTTATCCCAAATTGTCCCGTTGCATTTCACCTAAGCATCCTCAATCCTTGCCTTCTTGCTCGAGCTTTCGGACTGGGCATCGTCAAGTTTGCGCTTGCCATTTGCATGTCCCTGCTCATGCTTCAAAGTGCTTTCATACGCCGCCAGGAGTCTGGTGTATTCTAGCGCGACGCCATCCAAAGTTTCTTCGAGCTTTTCGATGCGCTCGCCGACATCGATCTGAGACAGAACTTCCTTATTATGCTTGTACAGCCGTTGTTTGGCTACCAACCGCCAAAGCCTCTTGAGATGTTGATCCTCCTTGGTCGCGGTTGGAGGCGGGTCATCCGAGGGCATGACTGGGCGGACTGAAGATGGAAGTCGAGACAAGAGGTACATTTCCAGGACTTGAGAGAATTGTCTGGGTGCGATTTTGGATTTTTGGCGAATCTCTTCGAGCTTCTCCTGACCAATGATGAGTTTGGGGATGAGTCCTTTCTTCGGAATGGCCGCAGAGGAATCCAATCGTAGCGCCTTGAATTCAGGGATTGACTTGAGATATGCGAGGTCGCAGATATCTCTCAAATCATCAAACGCCTCATTGGGATTCTCAACCGTGAACTCGTGGGTTTGCTTGTGTTCATGGTAGTATTGGAAAATTGACTTGTACAGCTTGGCCCCGTTACCCTTGCGCTGGAATGGCGGCAGGATAATGAACTGGGACAGTCTTGTTCTGCAAGGTAGCGTTGACAAGTCGAGGTTGCCTTCTGGCAGCTCCCAATTCTCTCCTTCAGGTGGTGGAGTTGGGGGGCGGCCGAAGTAGAAGAATCGGTACACGGTCGAGTACCCAACAAACACATAGGACTTCTTGTCCGGCTCCTCGGGTGATTTTTGAGTACGGTAGAGGAAAAAGACGGTCCAGCGATCTGCGTCAGATAGGTTCGGTTCTGGAGAATCAGACTCGGGGTCTTGACCGATGTAGGAACCGCCTTCGATGAAAAGAGGAACAAGAATTTGAATGCGCGAGTTCAACTGCTGGATCGCTGGATCAGCTAAGCTTCCCTTCCAGATTTCATACTGCCCGTCTGGCCCGTCGATGGTTTCGTGAAGGCTGCCTGGAGGAGTCCAGTTGTCGCCGAGCTGCTGAGCGCTGGTCTCGAAATCGGAGCTTTTGACGAATGCAACTAAACACGGTCAGTGTGCCGCAGAGGAAGGAAAGGGAAAGGTGAGCATTCGATAGTACCTTTGGGTAGATGATTGCCTTCCTGAAGCACGGCATTGATGTCGGTTGGCTCGTCCATGCCAGCCTGGGGCGTGAGCTTTTTACTGTAGGTCACAGCCACATGAGGTCGCATATCGTTCGCTCTGTATCGCAAGTTGATCTTTAGGTCTTTGTAGCCGAATATCTTCTCCTCATCTCCAAAAATTGGGTACGTGAAGTTTGGATGAAAGGTATCGACGAGCCGCAGGCCCGATTTCGATGGTGAAACGAGGCTCACACTGAGCGCATCGTTGGAATCAACCAGCCCTGTCGATTAATGTTAGTTAAGATGAGATTCTAACAGTATGGAAACATTGTTTATCTGCTCACATTCTTCCGGGTTGGGTAGTGCAGTCATGGTGCGCGACGACGAGGAACCAAATTGGTGCAGTGCTCGTGCGATGTCGAAAGTGACGATTGGGGATGGTTTGGTGGAAGATTTCCAGGTGAAGCAGATGGTGAGACGCGCTTGCTCAGAGCTCACACGCGGTTTGCGCGCGCGAATCAATTAAAGCCCGTCTCGACACAAGGCGGCGTCAGACGGGTGGGCCCACATTTATCATACAGTTCGAACGACTGTACTTCAACAGTGCTGCTGGCAGGGGCATGCAGCAAGCTGGGCGGGCGCCTGGGTGACGGCTTTAGCGTTGTGTAGCACCCGTCATTGCGTCATGCGACCCCCAAAGTCACCCGAGCCAGGGGCAACGCATGCCCATCAAATTCCGTTCATCACTAAACTACTGCAGCTCTGGCTCTGGCTGGTGACGAACTGCGCAGCCAGGCACCTGCATTGTCTTCCGGCCTATCCACGCCAACGTCGACGTCGACGTCGCTTTTCGCCTCAACAACATCAACGCCTGCATGGATAAGCTCATGAGCCCGTCACCATGGCTCGAATTACCAGCAGTGCCGCGCCGGTCGGATCCATCATCTTCTCCATCCTCGCGCTGGTTGTAATATCTGTTATTGCGCTGTTCATCTTGCGCTACTACCTCCCCTTGCGAACGACTCCAGGCTTCTACCTCGTACCCATCTTCTTTGCTCTATGGCTACCATCTATCGCTGTTCTTCTTGTGCCTATCGATCTGGCATCCAGCGCCGCAAAGAATGACGAGGCGACCCGCGGAATATGGCTCCCTGAGCGCGTTGTCCTGGTATCGTGGCGGATTACTTACTGGCTGACCTTCGTTTTGACTTGGTATGTCTCCCTTGCGCACGATTTCCATTTCTCACAGCAATAAGCTAAATGAGTTATAGGTTCATTCTACCCATATTGGGCGAATACTCGGATGCCGGACACCACGAACCGAACGACAAGCTGATGTATTCTCTCCGACAAAATGCTCAGTTTTACGCTATCGTGCTCGGCGCCAGCACGGTCGGACTGGTATATGTGATAATCGCTTACAGGCTGTCATTCGTATCGCTCAAGGGCCTTATAATGACTCTCGCTTACTGCTGGGGATTGGTTCTGGCCATCTACCTCATGGGCCACGGGCTGGTCTCCATCCCGCGACGGCTGATTCGTAACGCAAGCATAAGTGGCAGGTTGCGACGATTGCAGACGAGGGCGCCAAAGGTTCATGAACACATGGAGGACACACTAATCGTACTCGAGGAGGTTGAGGCCCAAGTCGTGAAGTTAGGACGACGCAAGACGGGTACCGCGATGGACTTTCAGGAATGGATCGAGGAGTTGCAGGATCTGGCGAACATCTGGCCGTCATCTCAACCTGGCACATATGCAAACACCGCAGGAGCCACTAATCGAAGTGTTCCAACGGTCATCACCGAGAAATATCTCGCCGAGCTCACGCGCAGACTTGTTCGTGCCCGCCATGCTCGATCACGATACGTCGACGAGTGGACTCGGTTGGTGCAAGAAGCTGGGGATTTGCAGGCAATTCTCGACTCCGCCGCATCCAAGAAATTGGATTTTGGCGAACCGTCGCCACATGCTGGAATATGGGAGAAGACTAAGATTTTAACCCCGTACACGAGGTATATTTGGTACTACCATGTTGTTCCTTATGCCCATGTGGCTTTCGGATTACTTTTGGCTTTAGCCTCGGTTTGTGTCGTTTGGTCCGAACTAGTGCGGTACACATTCCCACGCCTGTCCGTCATCCGCCTCAGCGTAGTGCACCACTGGGTGGGCGATAAGCCAGAAGTCGGCTTTGCTGGGCAAGTTGTCTCTGCGTTCTGGATTTGCTACATGTGCGCAGCGGCATTCCTGTCGATGACCGAGGTCAAAGTATGGCGCGGACGAGCACTGGTGAAGCGAAACACTGCCTACGAGTCAGCGTTCTGGTACTCCATGCAAGTTGCCAAACTGACCATCCCGCTCTCATACAACTACATGACCTTCCTTTCCAAGCAGGTATATGAGAATACTGTCTTCTACAAGTTTCTTGGCCAGTTGATCGAGGACACGGCTCCGGGCAGATGGTTCGACGATCTGTTCCCCATCGTGGTCCTGTTCCCAGTGGTGGCAACACTCTTTGGACTCTACGGCAGAGTCAAGCGCATATTTGTGGGCATAGACGTGATTGATGACGATGACGAGAATGCGCCAACGTACGGCACCGGGTCATGGAGAGAAGGCCGCGACCTCATTGAGCGAGAACTTGGTGGAACGACAACGTACCGACGACGAGGAGATACCGCCACAAGAGTAGCATTAGCCAGCGGAACAGGAGGGAGATCAGCCCCTGTCCTCTCCATCCCCCCAGCCAGAGACTCGGCAGGGTCACCCAGCCGTCCTTCAAATGCACCGTCCAACACGCGTCGACCGGGTCAACAACGGGTATCTATCGCCGACGAAGTCCCCGAGGACGACAACATGTTCCAAATCATTGGCCACAGGATGAAGAACACCCTCGACAACATTGAAGCGCCAAAATGGTTCCAGGACATAGGACAGGGCTTCAAGAAGCCGAAGTGGATGGGCGGGGATAACGAGGCCAACGCGGGTAGTTCTCAGAATAACTCGGATATACGGCGATGGTTTGGTGGTGACGGACAGATTCGAATATGAGGTGTTTGATTCTGAATGGTTATGAAGCATGGCTTTTTGGCGCAAGGTTGGAATTTTTTTTCCGGTTCGTGGGGCTGGAGTAGGTCCGCGGATGGTGCATGGTCGGCGTTACATGGCCTTTAGTATAGACAACATTCTTTTTAGAACGATTTAATACAATCCATTTGGATTCCTCGCATCTATTTGGATACCGTGATAGTCTCTACAATATGCGTGGTCAGTTTCGTCCATCACTGTCGACCTTGTTTGAATCATAACATGTACTGTGTATTCCGTATAGGCTATTTCATATACTCATATCCAGTGTAGCTTTATTTCATAACCTCATAAGTCATACCCTATGCACAAAGCTCATTCCCCATTCTGGTTTTTGACTCAATTCAACCCGGTCTAGGCGGCGAACTAAGCGAGTTCCACGTATGAGCCTTACTCATGGTCCTCTTTCGGAGATGAAACATGATGTCCTTTTCCATCTTGTCGATGTTCTGCTCCAGGTCCTCGTCGTCCTTGGCGTACTGGGCCTCGCGCCGGCGGTCGAACCAAAGCCATATTGCCACGATGGAGGCGGTGATGGGGATCGTGACGGCGAAGTAGATCCATAGGCTTACGGAGACGGGATGTGCGGCTGAGTGTGTTAGTGGTGTTTTTAGATAACAATAAAATCAAGAATAAAAATACAAAGATGCCGAGTGATGTTGAAATGACGAGGGTGGAGGAGTCGAATCGGGGTGTAGAGGCGGGAAAGAAAAAGGAAGACGCAGACATGTATAGTTTGAGCATGATCTGATATGAAGTGATCGTTGAAGATAAGGACAAAACTCACATTCTTGAAAGTTGAAAAACGTCATGCTAAACACAGAAGCAAGATACGTCCTCGGCAGGAAGAGCGTTCCCATAAGAGAAATAGTCTTCATGGTCGTGCTATCCCGCTTGCTGGCATGTGCAATGCGCCGCTGCTCTCCTGCGATTTCGAGATTGAGTCGTGCCTCGCGCTGGGACATGATGTTGTACAACTACTCGCGTTAGCATTGAGCCACAATAACCGTACCTTGACAAATGGAGTATAGGAGGTGAATTCTCGATACGTACTGCCTCTCGCTGAACCTTTAGCCTCTCCAGCGTGGTATGAATGTAATTCTCCAGGCCCTTCTGCTTCGCCTTGTAGAACTCCAGCCGCGCAGCCAAACTCCTATGCAGCTTATCAATCTCCTTTTGATGAGATATCTCGGCGCTGCCCCATGATTCGTATCGTTCCTTCTTCACCTGCACCATCATCTCTTTAAACCGCTCCATCGCCTTTTCCATCTCTTCGGCCAAAGCCCAGTACGCTTGCGGCCGTTTCCACATGACGTGGCCGTGGCATTCGACCAGGTCCCGATTCAGCCCGTCGACTTCGAGCAGGCCGTCTTGGAAGTACTGCTCGTGCTCCTCGACCTCGTTGCGCAGACTGACGGCGTTCTCGAGGCGGCGAAGCCAGTCTCGTGCGTCGCGCTGCTTCTGGTCATTTGCGGGGGACAAGTCGTACGAGAGAATGATGACGGGGAGCAGCATCGGGTGGCCGATTTGGGCAGAACAAGCCCTGACGTGCTGCAGCGCAGAGACGATATCTGAAGACGGCGTGCCCTTGAGAAATCCAGTCGTGATGCCCGTTTTGAAGGAATGAGATAGCATCATTTCCTAGCCGCGCGTTTTGCCCTTTTTTCGCACATCTGACTTCCTATGTATGATTTCTGCGAAGGTTGGTCAGCCGCAGTAACGCAAATGACTATAATGTCCGCGAAGGAATTCAGCAAAATCGGGTAAGGGCGCAACGCACGCAAATGAGGATCATCATCATCCTGATCAAACGAACACCAGAAGAATGGTCCCACAACAGAAGTCGTTTCAATTCCACGGAATGGCAACTTCATGACCCTGACCATAGCAGCGTATGAGTCTTTCGGCAGCGAGAGGACCTTGGGCATAAAGGTATCCTTGTCCTTGGCATTTTTCTGCACACTATCGAATGTTAGATTGCTCCCATCCTCGAAAAAAGACATTTGAAGAACTTGTTCTTCAGCGGCAGAGCAAGAATGAGAGGCAATGCCGCATGACCAAAAACTCACATGAGCCGAATCCCACTCAACAACCTAGTCCCCTCGCGCAACCTATCTGGCGGCGCAAACGCACCCTGCCAAAGTGTCAGCAATTCCTGGTTCTCACTCTTCGAAACCCCTCTTCGATGAGAAAGGACATACCCGCCGGTGCAAGAAATTGTCAAACTCATCCGCCGTCAAAGGATGCTCCTCGCACGAATTGTAAAACGAATCCTACCAAGCATCAGCCGCCAGTCTCCTTCACAGAAACACCAATTCATTCATGAAAGCAATCACACACCGAGTAGTTGAAAATCTCCAAATAGGTCGTCGCCTCCTCAACTGTCCGACACTCATCGACGTAGTACCGGAACATGTAGTCGTCCATCTTGGCACCTCGGTGTTGGCCCCGCCTCGAGTGCTAGGTTTCGCCCGCCAAGAATAACCTTAACGCAACGTCTTCCCACACCTTTTTGTGAGAGGGGGAAATTGCCACGACAGAAGAGAATGCGGATGAGGATGGAAAAAGAGGAAGAAACGGAAAAGTAAAATGGATGTTTCGGCAGATCACCGAGAGAAAATTGGAAGCAGACGCTTTCCGATTTAAAGCGAGATTGCCCTGCACTAGCTAGCGGTCCCCTGTCGGACTGGATGCTGCAGCTGCAGCTTCCATCGGCGTCCGCGTCCACATCCACGTCCCCAGCCTCGTGACTTTCGGTGCTGTGTCTGGCGGACTTGAGGCTGGAGCTCGCTACCAAAGGCACTATACTCCCAAGTCTGCACGAAATACGCCGTGCGGTCTCTTTTCGAGGCTGCACCCTTGCCTGCAGGGTATCAATGAATGAATGCATTTGGCAGGCCAGAACAAATCACTGGGGCTGACGAATGCTGAAGGGGCCTCCATGCGCCCCAACTTTTTGCGAATTGGCCTGTGGCGATGCGCAGCCCGTGAGACATTTACGAATGGTCGGCTGCTGCGGTCCATGGCCTGCAGCCAGCTCGTGCCGCATATAAAGTGTGCCCGGCCAACGCCCTGAGATCAAGCCATTGGCCATCTCCAATGACCTATCTGAGCCCTACATTGTTTTCCCAATATGCTGCCTTGCCATTGGCGTCATCTGTTCCATCTAGCATCATTCAATTGTCCATCTGCACATAACAGTCGGTGACGTATGGAGTTCACGTTGGCGGGGTGGAAATTCATATAAGAGTCTGGTAATTCATACAGGTGCCTCGTGTCATTGCAATTGTTAGAGACTAAAGAGGGTGGCACATCCGGTTATCCCAATTTCATACCTCCATGGAACGAACAATTGTCAGTCCTTGTTTCCTGCCCAACTCCGCATCGTGGCCAGGAAATCGAAATACACTACCATAAAAAATATCCAAATCACCTCAAGGGAGAGCCCGACGAAGCTTTGAAAACAGCTCGCTCGAGTCCATTCCCCCATTTTCCAGCACACTTTCTTGCTCGCAAACGCCAGAAACTCACAATAGCATGAGCGCAGGTTTTTATTTACTTCTTCGTTTCTTTAAAAATCCGTGAACATGTGGCCATACCTAGGGATAAGGTTAGTTCTCTCGCGTTGGTGACACTTAAAAAGATTTCGTGATTACGAACTCGTCATTTCCGCCAGCACCTCCGTACTTCTCAGGATCTTCAGGATATCGGTCGAACTGGCTTGCGTCGCCCGTGCCGGCCTTGACTGGTGGCGTGTATGGTGCATCAATGTCCTTTCGAGCCAGGCGGTCCCATGTTACTTCGGCAAACCATGGGTGGCTCTTGACATCTTGTGAGCCACCGTACAGATTACCCAGTCTCTTGGTGAGGTCGGCCGTAATCAGCCGCTCTAGCAGATTCTGAGCATCGGCGTTGATGTAGGCGGGGTACTTGACTTTGCCCTTGAGAATGTTCTCGTATATGCGCATTGGCGACCCGCTGTCCCAGAACGGCGTGTATCCGCAGAGCATTTCATAAATCAAAATACCCAGTGACCACCTGCATATAGAATTAGCGACGTTCAGGCATTGGCAAATGCCTGGAAAGCAGACAGGTGGGAGCGGATTTTAGCTTACCAATCTACCGATTTGTTGTATCCTTTGTTAGAGACGACCTCTGGCGCAAGGTAATCTGGCGTACCGCACAAGGTCCAAGTCTTGTCCGGAACTCGTTTCGCGAAACTGAAATCGGTGATTTTGAGGTGTCCATGCCGATCGAGCAGCAGGTTCTCGGGCTTCAAATCTCGGTATATTATGTTCTTCGAGTGCAAGTATTCGAGGGCTAAGGTAGCTTCGGCGGCGTAGAATTTGGCAACAGGGTTGGGGAATCGCTACACATTGTTAGTCAACAAACGACGTCTCGGCCTTCAAGCTCGTTGGCTCCGGTATTCCAAATCCAACACTTACCCCAGACTTTCGCAGCAATGAAAACAGCTCTCCACCTTCAACGAAGTCCATGACCATGTAGAGATTCTTCCAATCTTGGAAGGTTCCCCATAAAGTAATCAGGAATGGATGCTTGACATCGCTCAGCATGCGTCGCTCATCATTGGTATGCTCTACCTGCTTCATCTTGACAACCTGGGCTTTCTTGAGCACCTTGATGGCATAAAACCGTTGGTTGTGCTTCGATTGGACCAGATGAACTCGTCCGAAGCTACCAGTTCCGAGCGTCCTCAGTATGTCGAAGTCGCCCAACGAGTACTTGCCCTTGGTTACACGAGATACGCTTCCCTGGTGTTGATGATGAATGCGTTGCTCCTGCTGTTGCTGTGGCTGCGATTGTGGTTGAAACTGCTGCTGTTGCTGTTGAGCCATTTGCTGTTGGTATTGTTGTTGTTGCTGCTGGTCCGGCAGATGCCCCGCGTTCTGTTGCGACTGCATTGTGGGCTGGGGATAAGCCTGTTGCTGTTGTTGCATGCGAGCAGGGTCGGTTCCAGGACTGGCACTAGGAGGATGGTTGATTTGAGCGCCTAGGACGGCGGGATTGTACTGCGCAGAAGGGTAATTGTTGGCAGAGGCGCCATTCTGAGGCTGATGAATGAGGTTGCTGATGCTGGGGAGGTTCTGGGAGTCGACCTGGCCCGGTTGCATTGACACCGGCGTAACGAAGGCAGTGCCTCCTTGAGCATTTGCAGGATTCATCTGCTGCTGTTGGTAAGAGGCAGGAACGGATGATGAGTCTTGGGCGGGAGCTGGAGCTGAAGCCGAAGCAGTCTTCTGTGCAGCTGCCCCCCTGCGAAGCAGAGGACTGATGTGTCGAGGTGTCCGAGGGCTTTGACGGAGATGTTGCAGCAACGAGGCTGGTGGGGTTGGAAAGTAGAGGGGTCGGGGTTGCTGTCCCTCGTCCTCTTCTTCTTGAGAAAGCCAAGAGAAGGCATAGGGCAGTTGCTGCTTCACGCGTGGCGAGGCAGATCAGAGGCGATAGAATCGAATTGGCCAGGTGGACGGCGTGGTTGACATCGGCTACGCAGGAGCATACAAGGGGATTGCGCACACAGGAAGGTGGATGTTGGGAAGGTGGGACACGGCGACTGGGAGTTTGTCTGGCCGTCGACTCGTCTTTTACTGTCAATGGACTCGTAGTTGGATGGGCGGGCAGTGAGTAGCTTGGTAACTTGGAGGGTGGCTGCGGAGCTGCGGCAGCGGGGGTGAGCGACTAATAGCAACCTGGCTGAGCTGGACACGGAAGAGCCAATCTGCGGATCTGGTGCGAGCTTGCATTGGAAGCTATCGATGGTCGACGGCGTGAGGAGCTTGCGCTGCTTTGCTCTGCTCTAACAGATATGTGGGAAACCTGGGGTTGAGGCGGCGCTGGGCAAGCAAGGCTTGGGGCCGGGTGGGAATCGAATTGGATCGGATGCGGCAACAAAGCGCAATCCTAGTGCGCCAATCACCGTCATCCAGCAGCCTCTGCCCCTCTTTCAGCGTCGTCCCCGGCACCTGGCCCCAGTGACTTGCACCAGACCGTATCTGCTGCCGACGGAGAGACTGGAGCAGACTGGAGCTCTCAACTCGTCTGGAATGGAATGCCAACCAAGCTGCAAGCAACTCGCGGCGGGAGCAGCGTCAACCCGAAGCAGCTAATTACCTACCTAGGTACTTAGGTAGGTATGGAGCTGGGATTCGGTCTGGTGCAATTGGCCATCTTCCATTGCCTGTTGGTCTGACATGCGTGGCCTGGAAACCAAGAGAACTGGTCATAATTGGAAGCTGCACCAAGCAGATGAGATGCAAACAGGGCTGGACCATCCAGCTGTCTACAAACACCTATCCTAGCCAGACACAATACATAAGCTAACGTCAAGTGGGTAGCACGCCATGTTTTGACGTATGCAACAAAAGTATAATCATCCGCGTCTGTCCATTTACCGCCCCAAAAGGCTACCCTTCTAGAGCTTCTCGAGGGTCAATGCGGATGAGGAAACTCATACTCGGCCTCTCGCTCTGGACACAGCATATATCCCCACTTTGGCACTGAATTTCTACTTGGTTTATCGCACGACATATCATGTTCATTTCAGAGACATTGCAGTCAGCAGCTGCTCTCGCGCTTACGACGAACAGAATATGACCCTGTTTGCTCTATTGAGAAAGCCTAATGGATTCCTCGATGGCCTGTTTGTCTCTAGGGACAGCCAGTCATCGCCAGTGTCACTGGGACCCATTGTCCTGTTGTACTGGGGAGGGGCGACTGAGCTTGACTTATCAAAATAGGAAACGACCTCAGAATGGAGCATATACATTTAATACTACGTAAATCTTTGAAATTTTGTGTCTGGCATACTATTACCGAAATTATCGACCTAGACCACACCTTTTACATCTATTTCCAACTACTAAAGAGCAACTGAATCTTGGCTACTTATTTCGGGGCACAAACGAGCCTCCTCAGGGTAGCACCATGGCTGCCCCAAAGTCGCAACCAGTGGATCCTGGGCTGATAGTCGAGGCCCTATGCTGAGATCAGTCAACTTACAATATGCAGCAGTACTGTAAGTACTCTTGTGTTGCATAACCTAGATTGCTGTCTTGGCAGCGCCATCATTATATGCGCCCCGGTCTTGTGAAATCGAGATGGCAGACAGGCGCCGAGACAATGGCCTGTCGTGTAACAAGAACAGCTCACCAATACAGACGAGAGAAGGTGTAACATCCTCCAAGGGACGTGGCTTGACTGTTCTGGACATCCTGGATTGCTCTGAACGGTCTCTGAGTGCGGCGAATACGGAAATCATCGAACTCTTCTCAGCTTGGCCCAAGAAGCTACTGAGAAGCTACCTACATGCGTGACACACCCGCCATGTAGGAGACATGAAAGACATGCTCAGAAACTTTTGTCACAATTGACGAGAGCTTGAACATCCAGCCCCAGCTCATGTACATGCTGCACAGCTGATGAGGTGGTGTGAGGTGGGGAACCAGATAAGGTTGCTGCTGGATCAGCTCCTCGAGCAGAGCAGAAGATCAAACCTAAATGAGCACGACTACAGTATGGGACATGGGTCGAATCTCATGGTTCCAGACATCGAGAACCACAAGAATCGTGGACGAAATGGGTACACAGATTACAAGCTGACTGATGCCACTGCATACGTCCAAAAGCAACAGACAGTCTAGGAGTCCTGCTCTTCCGCATGTTGTGCGATGATTGCTAAATTGGATTCTACCTGAGGTCGACTCGAGCTCATCTGGATCCGAGGCAGACCCTGAACCAAAAGGCACTTGCTGCTCAACCTACATTAGCCCAAGGCCTGCCTCTCACGTACCGTTGAATTGCTCCGGATGGAGACCTCGATTGGTATATCCTCCGGGGCCGCCCACCTCATCACACATTTTGTACCAGTACTTAAGATTCCTCGGATTTTGCAGACTAACGGCCTCGGCCTCGGCCGAGTTACAGGTCGCAAAATGTCCGATTCTCTTTGACGGAGAGATGCCTTTCAAATTTCCAGCCTACCTCGACTGCCTAACTTGCTATACAGCTCCCTCACAGCCCTCATATGAACAACATCACCACAAAGGAAAAGATACAATTGCCAGCCCATGCATAGTGGTAATCAGATTTTGTTTTGATACGCCCGTGTCGACATCCATTCGCCCCAGTACCCATTAATATCCACACGCCTCGTCTATTACCCATCAATCGTCAGGGATTAGGGGGGAGAGCAGCGATCCAACTGCTTCAAGGTTTCGAACTTGATCCTCTTTTGTTCTCGTTTAGAAGCGATGACTCTTGTTCTTCGCTCGGTAGGCCGTGTAGCCGACGTAGCCGCCGCCGCCGACGAAGATGAACAGGAAGATCTTGGTGAAGAACATGGCCCAAGAGCCTCCCTCTTTCACGACATGGCTCTTGACATTGCGTCCCTTGCTGGCTCCAGCACCTTTGTTAGTCGACGTAGCGGGGCTGTTGTAGAGGTTCTTGGTCGCAGCAGAAATAATATCGTGGTTGTCGCTGAGTTCACCGGTCTCTGCGCTGAAGCCCAGGTAGGCAATGTTGGGAATTTGCGGAGGGTTGTCGACCTCGAAGCATGATTGCCACTCATCCTCTTCCTTGTACTGAAGGTCCAGCTTTAACTGCTTGTCCTGGATGTAGGTAAGACGCATCTTAGTGGGGACACTGGCATGTCGAATGCCTCGAGCCGAGCAGCCAGCCAGCTCAGCATCCTTGCCGTCGTCATTCTTGTTGTATGACTTATGGCCGTCACCGTACATGGCCATGACATACGGGAAGACTACGCCGGGTCTGTTGTTCTTGTACGTGTCGACAAAGATTCCGAGACCCTCGAATCGGTCAGTCGAACCAAACACCTCGCCCATCTGACCGCGCTGCTTGGTGATCCACATGGCGAAGCCATCACCGTACAGCTGGTGCTTGCCAGATATTTTGAACTCGACCTCGACCTCCCAGTTGGTAGCGGTGAGAGGAACGCGCGAAAAGAGCCATCCGGACTGCGAAGGTAGGTCGGATGTCAAGCGAATGTACCTAGGAACTGTGATTTAGTATTTTGATTGCCCCAATTCTTCTTGCGACAGGTATCGAAATGTCACATGGGTTAACGTACGAGTCGGTTCGAACAATGGTATCTCCTCCAAAATCAAACCATCGGCTTTGCATATCCGAATCGAGGTAGGGCTGTAAATCGAAATACCACATTAGTTGTGTCCTATTGCTTGTCGTCGTATATAGCCCCTGGCCCGCTTTCACGACCGCCGAGTACTAACCTGCTGAATGCTGTGTGTTCGAAGCTGCCAAAGCCAGCATAATTAGTTACATTACTTCATAAAATATTACAGTGACAGGCGAAAGCTTACCGCGATACTCTTCAAGTCGGATGCATGGTCGGCCTGCGCAGTCCCTACCAGGCCTGCCAGGAGAGCGGCGGGAAGAGCTGACAGCCGCATCGTGATGTATGTGTTGCCTCGTGCGCTGGCAAAGGCAATTGGAAAGGGCGAGGAAATGAACAAAGAAAAGAGAAGGAGAAGTACAACAACAAGGAGCGGACAGCCGTGATTAATTGCCCTGCTAAGGCACCGGTGTCTATTCAATCTCCCCGGTTGTCCCACGTTTTGTTGGCAAAGCAAGTGTGGTCCTGGTGGCAGACGTGGTCGCGAGCACACAGCTGTCCTCTTCCAAACGGGGCCGACTAGGAACCTGGGGTTCGGCCCAACCAGCCTTGACGATTTGACACGCTTCAACCCCTGCAGGTGCGCCACATACCCTCGTGTCCTGAGATAGGCGGTTGTGGCTGAAGCATGCAAGAAGGCTCTTGCACCAGCCACAGTTTGAACACTTTTTGACGTCCTATCCTGTCCGTCGCACCAAGCTTCAATACCCTTGCGAACGATTTGGCATTTTCTTTCCCGCTCTATACTCCCTGTGTCGCCGCAAAGAGTATCCAGTCGCCTGAACGAACTCAAGAAACCTAATTGAATTTTCACTCACCGCCAAAATGGATTCCGGCTCCGTCAAGCAATCGGTCATGAAGCAGGTCCTTGCTGAGGCAAACCTGGCTAATGCTCGAGTCCTCATTGAGGTATGCGCAAACAACAAATTGCACACCTTCCTCCTACTACCCCGGGACTCTGCTTCGTCTTGGGGCTACATATACCGATGATCAAACACCAAAATAATAGAAACTCCAAGAAAACTGCTTCGAGAAATGCGTCCCCAAGCCCGGAAGCTCCCTGTCGAGCAGCGAACAGACATGCATGACGACGTGCATGGAGAAATACATGGCTGCATGGAATCAAGTCAATGCCGCCTACATCAACAGAATACGTCAGGAGCAGAACAACCCTAGCTCATAGATAATCACCATCATGAATTACCACACAGATCGAATGTTGATCTCACCCGTTTTCGACGTTGTACACTATCAAATCTTTTCTCATAAAAGTTGGAGTTTTGAACGGCACGCAGTTGTTGGCCGACGGATCGTCTCAAGATGGCGATTGGTATCTGTATCTAGTACGATGTATGGGATATTTCGAGGGCAGATATATACAGGACGGCGACTTTTCATAGAAATTCATGTGACGGGACGAGAATCCTCGCAATTATATTCTTGGGTATCTGGTTTCTACGGCGCCGTCTCTTGCTTCTTGGCCTCTTCCGCGGCCTTCTTTCTCGCAAGGTAGCGCTCCTTTGCGCTCGAGATCTCGGTCTCGGTCTTCCTGCTCTTTGATGCCCGTTCTACTTCCTGCCGCTGTGCTTCCTCGGCCTCTATCGATCGCTTCAGTGACTGCTCCAGCTGCTCCTCCATCATGCGAGTTTGTCGTTCCCTCATGGCCTGCTTCTTGCCGAACTGCATGCCATGAGTGTTTTTTCTCTCGGGCTCCTTCGGGCGATCAGCTTCCTTCTTCACCTCGTCCTTCTTCTTGAGGCTGACGTTCAGTCCGCCCCTTAGCAATTGCCTCTTGTCCACTACTTGTCCATCCTCGTTGACCGCGACCGATGCACCCTTCTCATTCAGCTCCTTGGCCAAATCAGCTTCGGATTTCTCCAAATCAGCCTCATCGGTCTGTTGCTGCTCATCCGTGCTGGGTCCCTGCTTCGCCTTTTCTGCCGCCGCTTTGACAATCTCCGTGTGTCGCGCCTCATCCTTATCCAGCATTTTGCGATAGAACGCAGCCATTCCGCCTCCTTCGTTCTTTTTAGCCTCCTCTTCCTCTCTGCGCTTCTCTTCTTCCTCCAATCTCCGATTTTCTTCCTGCTGCTTCTTATACGCTTCCGTGACAAATTTCTCCTTATCGGCAAACTCGTCGCCTTCCGCTTCTCTCTCGCGCGCAATCTTCTTCTCCTCTGCTATCAATGCATCTCGCTTCCGCGCCTCCGCAGCCTGCAGGAGGCTGCGCATATATTTTGGCTTTCGCTCGGCATCTTCCTTTGTCTCTTCCTTCTTCGGTTTCAGGGAGTCGTATACGGAGTCGTATTCGTAGACGCTGGAATCGAGTTCCGTTGCTGCTTGCGCGTTTTTCTTGGAGGATAATGAGCTAGAGAGGTCGCCGAACATGGCGCTGTTTTGGGGTTTCGATTTAAGTTTCGGCGGTTGTGATGGGATTCCGGTTTTTAATTTGCTAGTTTTCCGCGAATCTGAGGTCGATACCGTTGCGCCGAAGTCGTCGAGATCTCCACCACCGATATTCTGCACTGCTGTGTCGCTTTTGCTTTGTTCATTGCCAGAGTCATCGTCATCATCGACGGCTCCGAAGGCTGATGGCTTTTTGAATGGCGTTGGTTTCGACTTCGTTGAGCTGCTCTTTTTGGAAAGATTGAGCCCAAACGTGAGAGGCTTGCTCATTTTGATGCTCGCGCGCTACTGTACGCAGCTCCTGTAACGGTGCGCTGTCAAGGAATGAGAAGAATTGACTCGTTATAGATGAGAGCGAGTGTATATGTTGCTAGGGCGTCATACGAGAGCTTGTAGACCAAGGTCGCGCTGGAAGCTGAGGTTGTCGCAAAGTCAAGATTCTGACATGTCAAAGAACGTTGCGCGACAGCTCAAAGTCAGCCCCACTTAAAGTGTCTGGTACCACCCGTGTTCAATGACATCGATTCCGTGAAATGGTGCGTCGCGATAATGATTCTCTCTGCTTCTGTCCGCTTGGAGCATAATGAATAACCCCCAAGAGTCGTATTGAACTGGCGAAAGAATGTTGTCAGACATCTTGAGGAAAGTGATCATGGCAGTATTCGAGTTATTCGCACATCAAGCCATCATCGCTCGTATCTCAAATATGCAAAACAGCACTCGAATTAGACGGTCAAGCCTGTGATATAGGCACATAGCGCTTTGTTCTCACAATTGTTAAACAATTTCTCATGCAATATAAAGCATCAAAATATTACCCTTAAAAGAAAAGGACGCCACAACATACGCTATTAGTTGGATGGTCGAGTCGTGACGTGATTGGTCATGCGACACTTGAACGTCACCTACAACCTAGACGAACCTCCGTTATCTTCCAACTTACAACGACGACCCTCACGTCTGTTGAAAGACGAATAGATATCTCCCTCAGTCGTTATGGATTCCTGCTCCACCTGCGCATCTATACTCCCTCTACAGTCGCCTGCCTCCTCAGAAAAGGTCCCCGAAGATAGGACTGTGCCCTGTTGCGGGAGGATTATATGTGGCGAATGTATCAAGGCAAGCAGTAACAAGTCGCCACTGGCGGAAGCGCAACGAGATGCGAACAAAAACTAACTGTATTTCCACCATTCCAGAAAAACCCTCGTTTCGCCGAATACTGTCCTTACTGCCAAGTATCCAACACGCCTACATCATTACCACAGCGCCTCCGGGACCCCCCATCTTACACTCTCGTCCCATTGTCGAAAACAAGGACAGCAGACTTCTCGTCTGCGCCGCCTCCATATAGTCCCAACTCGGAGGACAATTCGCGAGTGGCGGACTCGGAGAAGCAAGGTTTCGGAGAGAGCGAGAAGGAGGTTGTGGAGGATACACTTCATTTTTTGAATCACGAGCACGATAGTATCACTTCTCTGTCGTTCAGATATGGAGTTCCCGCGACGGTTCTTCGACGAGCAAATAACATCACTAGCGATCATCTTTTACTAGGCAGACGGACGATTTCAATCCCAGGAGAATATTATAAGGGCGGGGTGAGTCTATCACCACGGCCGATTGATGGAGAAGAGGAGCTCCGGAAAAGCAAGATCAGGCGGTTCATGACATCTTGCAAAGTCTCAGATTACGACGTCGCCGTTCTGTACCTGGAGCAGTCGGATTACGACCTCGGCTCCTCCGTGGAAGCATATCTAGGCGACGAAGCTTGGGAGAGGGAACATCCCAATGATAGGCGTGCGAAAGCCTCATCGAAACATAGAAATCGTGGTCCCTTCTGGCGAGGGCTCAGTTCCAGATGAAGTATCATACATTGTATATTAGTCGTTATATAAGACCTTTAATCCGTGCCTTCAGTACTTTTCGACTCGTGAATGGCTTCTTCTATCGAACGGCCTTTAGAACATGTGCGCCAACGCCACTATCCCACCCAAGTACCATATTAACAAGATATATCGTACAGTGCATCAAATGGTATCTTTTCAACAGATGTGTTTGTGTTTTAAAAAGCAGACCTTGTGCGGATATCCTGTTATTGTTGTTAGATTGGCTTGTATGCTTGAGAACAGTGTTGCTGGGGACACTTACAGAAATCTTCCTCTCAATCTCCCGGACTGAGCGATCCAATTCACCTGCGATCATCTGCTTCTTGTCGTTGGGAAGCAGAGTATATCGCTCGCAGAGATCTCCGTCAATTATGCCTTTCACGGGTGCGTAGTATCCTCGGTACATCAGATGATCTCTTCCGGCTAATGGTGGATCCTCGGTCCTGAGATGTTGCTCGAGACTCTGAAAAAAGTCTGCGTCTTCGCGACTCACGAGGGGAATGAATACGCCAATAGTACCCATAACCCCGCTCCACAGTAACACATTTTGTCCACCAACGACCAAGCTCGTCTTTGCCATGCTTGTGGGGATATCCTGTGCGTAGAAATGACACATCAAGTCAACACGCTGAGACGTACCGTGAAGATAGTCTCTTGCATTCATCAGGTGAAGCCCTGACTGCTCTTCGTCAGCTTCTTCACTTGCCTTCGCTGGGCATCGCACAATGAATATATTGCCGAACTTGTCACCTCCAGCAACTGATTCGTAGTCCACCATAGCTGTGCAGGTTGTCCACCTAGCAGTGTTGTCATCCACGAAAGGTATCAATTTGTTGGTGGTGGGTTTATAAGTCACGTATGTGACACCTTGTTGCACATCGCCGACGATGATCCGGCTGCCTTGGGTGTTCAGCGACACGATTTGCTGTGGTGCGACTTCCGCTTGGGCTTTTCGCAGCATTTGACGCATACCAAGGTCGTAAATTCTAAGTGTTTTACCAACGCCGGCCAGAAGCTTGCCTTGGAACGGCAGCAGTGCCAGTGGAGGTTCTTCGATTTTTGTTTTATGAATGAATTCAAGCTCTCGCCCATCCTCCTGGAAGCGATACACGTAGATGTACGCCTCGGAGAAGCTTCGAGGGTTGACAATCATGTCTTTGCCGGTGCCAACGATGAGGAAATTTTCATTGTCCTGGCTGGTGAAAGATACAATAGCCGCGCTGACAGCAGACTCGTTATTTTCAAAGTCCACTGTCTGCAGAACTTGTGGCTCGTCGGATGTAGGGTCTACCACACTGATACATGACGCCCAGCGATGGTTACCTCTCGGATAGCCGAACTCCTCAGGTGGTAGAACTGCAGCGTCGCCATTCACGACCGCTGGATCAGCCAACAACTGAGCACGCAAATCTGGCGGTAGTGTGTTATTGTCGCTCTCAATCGTATAGAAAAGTGGTTGTTCTGGGTGCTTAATGAGCTTCCTCGGCGTGTATGTCAAAGCAACAGACTTTTGTGTCAAAGTATCGCCTAGCCGGTCAATCGAGAAAATTCTATTGATGTTAGTGATTGATGTATGATTGAGAGTGTGTAATGTAGTGTAAATGCATAGGTGAAATGCCGTTTCAGTAGGAACAATTGGAAAAAATGCGTATTGAAGGCCTCATAGCCCGTGGGCATAGGATCCCAGAGTTTCCTCATTTTGGCTTCTTGTGGTACATGGTTGAAAAGGGGAGAATTTTAGCTTACCTCAAAGACTGGCCTTGAATGCCGACGATACCTTCTTCACATTGCTCGCTGCTGAAGTTCCAGCCCCATTCCAGATCCACGTAGTTCAGCGGTGTTACCACAAAACCCTTGGTGATCGGATCGGAGTATCCCAGCCAAGGGCGCGAGCTAAGACCAAGGACACAAGTGGTTCCTTGAACCGTAACCTGGAACAGGCGGACTTGCTTGGGACCCAAGAACTTCTGTCTCGTGTCTGTCAACTCGCCGGTGACTTCATCGAGGACTGTACGTAGGTATACACCAGAATGCAATCCGATATGAAGATAGAGGGTGGAGCCGCCGGATGACGAATCATCCATGGCTATTATCGTAAGTGATGATGGCGCGGCCGTCAAGGCTTGCACTGACTTACTCTCAAGCGTCGACTCCGGGTCGAGACTGAGAATACGAACTGTGCAATCGTCACATCCTACGGCGAGGAACGAGCTGCGGACTCGGCCTTCTGGAACCTCTCCTAGGCTCAGGCATGTCACGGTACCATATACCTCCTTCTTTTCGTCGTACTCTGCGAGCGAGCCGTCTGAATCCATTTCGAAATAAACGATTTCGCCTGAGCTGAGCGCAATAGCAACCTGGTGGGCATTTGTCGATGCTGCTACGATGGAACGATGCTGAGGAGCATCCCATTGGTTGACCTTGCCGTTTCGAATATGTCGTATGCCTTTCGGGTGGACTTGAATTAAGCCATCATCACCTAAAAGTTGAGCTGCCAGCGTAGGAACACTGGTAGAGAACCCGGAATCGCTTACTTCTTCCACTGTCTCTCCGATACTCAGTACAAGAGTACCATTGGTAAATGACAAGACAATATAGGCGTTGTATTGTTCCCCCCTGTTGAGCTTAAGCGTCCAGACAGCTGACGGAATGCCTGGTAATTCAGAGGCAACGATTTCGTTCACTTCCAGACCATGTCTTAACATCCTGAAAGTGCTTCGGGCACCATTGCCGCAGACAGTGTATATCTGTGGTGCATCCTCGCCAGTCAGGTTCGCAACCTTGCAATCCATTAATGGGTTCATTGACGGAATGCTTTCGACCAAGGCGAGGTTTTCAGCTGGGCGAGGGTAGAAATAAACCGGATCATATGACGCTTGAGGGTCCACTGGGAAATCGTCGCTACTAAATTCGAGCTCGTCATCATCATCGCCCAGCTTCTCGAACTGGTAAAATGAAAAGTTTCCAAACTGGCTGGTAACATAGAGAAACCCGCTCTTTAAGATGCAAAGACTGGTTGCGACTGGGACGGTATCAAAATATTTGATCTTGAGCCGTCGCACTTCTCCAGTTGGATTGCCTTCATCATCCTCGACCATGTCAATTGTCACCTTGAGTAAATCGCCATCCTCGGTCTGCAATAGAAAAAAGAACGCGCCTGCGCTGCCTTTCAGCTTGTGCATCACGCCAGAGACGATGGTGCGTTTTCTCGAAGGGTCCTCTGTTGCGCCTTTCCTTCGAGGTATAGGTACGCGGAATGCGTCTTGATTTGAGTGTCTATACGTGATGCTCTCTTCACCACAGACTAGGACTCCACTGGGGCCGTCATCGCCGCCAGGGACCTGGAACAACATGGACGCCGTGGGATCTACTGGCTCCGACCATTTTCGAATGACGTGATTCAATCCCAGATCAAGCTCGTAGTAGACCAACTGGGTTTCGACTTCTTCCAGAGCTTGGCCTGTAGAGTCTTGATCCACCTCTGAGTAGTCGATCTCCAGCGCAGCAAACACAGGGTTGGCGTATCCCACATCAAGCGCTGTCATTGAGATAACCAGCATGCCGGGTTTGTGGGCCTCCAAGGGCGACGATATAGTAAGCTCGGCCTGTGCACTCCGGTTCAACACATAAACGAGCTTGTTCTTCTCGGTAGAAGCAATCAGGCAAGCTCGACCTTTGGGATCGCAAGCGAGGTACTCTCCAGGTATCACTCGTCGAACGCCAGATTTGCCAAATGTTTCCAAGTGCAATCGAGAGAAGCGGTTTTGGGCGGGCAAGTACTCGATAATTGTGATCCGCCCTGAATCGGTGGCCAAAATCAAGTAATCTATGAGCATATGGCACGGTCAGTACATGATTTGCATGAGCGAGAAGCATTGAGCTGCCAAAGCTACAAGATGACTGCAGCATAATAACTAGAGGTGCTGAGGATAATGGAAGGGGTCGCTGCGCGTACCTTTGTTACTGCCTGCCAAGCGAAAGGCAGCAAGAGACCGAATGATCCCAAAGACATTATGGGACAAGACAGTTGTGACTTTGCCCAAGGAAGGGTCAGGCAGTAGCAGCGTGAGCTGCGAGCCTGCACCAGTAATGATGAGCTGCTCCTTGGTTCCTGCAAACTGGCCCAGCACGGCTTGAACGACATTGTTCGGTGGCTGGACCGTCAGCGAGTACAGGAACATGTTCGAAGTAGTCACCATGGTCCAATCTGGGCGCAGTCCAGCCTGCGCGGCTTTCTGAGGCTTGAATGGCCAGTTGGAGGGTGCGTGGGAATGTTTTCAAATATTCGATGCTCAAGCGGGACGAGCTATAGAAACTTCTGCCTGTGGTTGCCTTTGTGGTGGTCGGCCGAGTGGAGGAACTATTAATGCGGCGCATTGAGAGTGGGACCAACAAGCTCTCCAAATTATCTGCCTATCTGGGATGAGCTGGATTTGAATAGGACTCGACACGCTCTTGCTATAATTTACAGCCGCCTCAACACAATAATGGAGCCAATGTTGCGCAGAGCGGCTTCAAGTCTTTGCGGCCGTTACTCTGCGTCTGTGTCGCGACGAGCACCCCTACGATGGCCCGTACAGGCGTCTCATCGGCATGCCGGCAACTGTGCCTTGATCAGCACAACGCGGACGACTTCGTTGACTGATAAACAATCCGCTACAAGCTCGCGCAACTTCACCACGGGGACAAAACTCGATACTGAAGCAGCAGCACCGGGCAAGGCTTCTGCCTCATTGACTCTTCGACTGAGCCAAGACGACCTCTTCCATCCTTTCTCCTCGTCACCAGTACCAGAGTTTCGCCGTCGAGCAGCATTCATGAGACAACATGCGTGCTGCCCTCACCCCGACCATAAGCCGACCAAATTGCCTACGGTGGCTCCGAAAGCTGATACTGCAGAGCAAGCGAGCGGAAGCATGCCTCCTGCCCACGTCGACTTCGAATGTCCCGATTGCGGATTTCCCGTGTACTGTAGCAAAGAACATTGGATGGACCACTACGAGGAACACCTCAAGATTTGTGACACTCTGCGCCAGATCAATGAAGATGATCATGATCTCAGATCCGGACGTGTGTTCCAAGAGGGCAATCTGCCCGACCTTCAGCTTGACGAAGCTGCAGTTAACATGACGAATTGGGATACTTTCATGTATACTCGAGAATTCGAAGCCATCAATTCTGATCGCTTCATGAGACAGATCACTCGTCTTCTCACATACCCGGTCACGATTGGCAGTGTCCTGCATGAGCTCAGTCCGTATAGCATGAAGCAAGGAGAACGACTGACAGCGGAAGGTCTGAAAAGTTTCAGTGGTGAGTATCCCTTCATAGACCAGACTCGCTGCGACGCTTTACTAATTCAAGATAGCATTGAGATACAACCTGCACCCTCCAAAAGCTGGACGTGGAGGTAGCGTGAATCAGCTTCGACCCGAGCCTCCACCTGTTCGACTTTTTATTCTTGGTGCTCGAGCTGAATCTTCCCTTCCGCGGGCCGCTTGGGTCCAGTTGGCTCATCTTTTCCCCGAATCTAGGCTTCACCTAATTTTCATCGGACCCGAGAGCATGGCAAATCGAGATGACGAGTTCCCACTCCCTGAACGCACACCCTCGAATCCGTTTGGTGCCATTGTTGAGGACCGCATTTGGTACAAGATGAAGATTAGCACGATTGTCGACTACTATCACACCATTCACAAAACTGGGCACTTTGCCCCATACGATCCATATTTCGACTGCTTCGTCCTGTTTCATCCCGGCCTGGGCCATCCTGCAAGCAGTCATGAGTGGGAAGATACTTTACCTCTGCTTCTGGAGACTAAAGTACCAATTATCTCGACAGGGTACACTCAGTTTGATCTCGAGCGAGATGTAGAATGGGTGAATAAGAAGTCTGGTGGAGAATTTGATGTTCTTCTGGGGCCGGGCGAGAACATTTTCCGAAGTTTGAGATGGGATTTGAATGATATGGATCCCCAAGATATCAGCTGCGGTAATTGGGGAGTATGGGCTTTCCGAGGCAAGAGGTATGTGGCTGAGATTCTTCGACCGCCCACTGATTTTGGCAGAGTTGACCGAAACTAACAACATGGCAGATACGAAGCAACTACGAAGGATGTATAGGCGGAGTAAATCTTCCATTTGTGGATTTTGTACTCATAGTGTAAATTGTATGTACAATAACGTTTCGCATAAAGCAAAAGGAGAAATAGACCATTTTCAACTCGATTTAGAAAAGAGATCGAGTGATATCTTTGCGATTACAATACAGTCTATTCAAAGTGTATGCGTAGATCGTCATCGAGCATGAGGTAGGAAGCCAGTTCCGCATGATGCATAGTTTATGCACAGCCAAGCTGAATTTTGCACAAGTGCTAGATTATGTCTATGCTATGGACGCCTTCACTTGCCTTGAGATGCTTGCTAATGCAAGTGCCGGGGCAGCGAGGTCTGGTCGCATCTGTAAGGCCGTTAGGCCCTGCAGCACGCGCCATGCATGCGCACGGTTCAGGCGGCCCAGCCCGCTCGTGACGTCTAGTCTGCCTTATTTTGATTACAGAGCTCGTGCAACGAAAGGGAGCATCTTGCGACCCAGCTTGCGACCCAGCGCAATCCAACGACGAGCGGTGACAGTAGAGGACGACTTGCTGCGCAACAAAATCCAAAGCAAACAACGACTCTTTCAGACAGGCGACATCAGTATTTCAGTGCTGCGAAACTCGGGCGCATCACCTGTCTCGGCGTCCTATGCGCTGCGAGCATGCCCCTCCTGTCTTCTCGTCACCACCGCTGGTCATGACGACTGGCGCTGCTACTCAGCGTGCTCAACCCCGAACGAGCACATCGAGAGATAAGGTCGATGCTTTGAACGCTTCTTCAGCTCCTGTTGCAGCTCCAGTCATGCGTCGTCACCATCGCCCGCCCGCCGTCGACCCGCTGTCCGATCGAGCGACCGAAGCACTCATTCGCAAAGTTCTACTCCCCCAAGAAGCTGCTGATAAAGGGCGGGACTCACAGACACCCATTGACGAGTTGTTGCCACCTTTGACAAGTCGTAATGATGTCGATATACAGCTCTATGCGTTTCTAGCCATCATACTACGCGAGTTCGTCCAGGCCTGGTATAACAAGATCACTCCCGACGAAACCTTTGTGGCCGAGATTGTTCATGTCATAGCGCATTGCACGCGGGCGTTGGAACAGAGGATACGGCATGTAGATCTAGAGGATCTCGTCTTTAACGATGTCCCGGAGGTTCTGAACAGACATATAAATAGTGAGACAACTATAATTTCTGTGTCGCACTTACACTAATGAGTATGGCTAGCTTATAGATCAACGCACCACGATCAACCTGCCCAGTCCATCCAGGTCGATGGACGCGAAGCTTACCATGCCCTGTGGCCGGTACCTTTCTTGTCGCCCGTACCGATAACCGGCGATCCCATCACAACGGCTAAGCAGCTGAAGAACGAAGCTGCATATCGGCAATTGCTCGTCCAAGCTGTCCTTGCGGTTCTATTACCAACAGAGGACCTGCAGAACCCGTGTCTGACAGCACTCGTTGGTCAGATCTTCTCCGAACTGATCATCGGCAATGTGATTGCGAACAAGGCAGCGCAGCCCTGGCTGCTCTATGAAGCCATCTGTATTGTTGGCCGTATTATCACAGAGAAAAAGGGAGATAACAAAGAGACGAACGCTTCTTCGCCAGACCCGAAACTCCACATAAACAAATCTCAGAAATGGACAGTGCAAGGCTTCTTTGTTTCCATTATTCAGTTTGTAATGCTATTTATATCGACCGTGCGATTCACATTCAATCTCGTCATGATGTCATCGTCACTGTCATCACGATCAGCAAGTTTAATAGAGAGGACTACGGAGAGCACTTCAACGGCCAAGAAACACGCACCAAAAGATGGACATTCGACCTCTGGGAAGATTCCAGTCCTTTCATTCAAAGCATGGGGATTTCTGGGCCACTTGATTGAACTACGCGCCAGGATGCCATGGCTGAGTGGCTTGTTGTCGCTCGTTCAACTCGGGGCAATTTATGGTCCCGGCCGCATCGCGAAGCTCGATGGCGTACTCGATAGGTGAGACTAGATCATTCCTATGTCTGCAGACCCTGTTTCCCTCCTCGAAGACTCCGCTGAACATCCTACCACCTCCTCAACGCCTCGCATAGGCCCTTGGTCACTGGACACCCATTTCCGTGTGTAACAAGTAACAGAACTAGGAATATATTCCACGGGCCGCACGGCGGACGTCTCGTACCGAGCCTAGCTCAGGTCTGTTGCGAGTGTCGCAGACGGGCCGTTTATTTCTCTTGTTATGATCACATTCTCTACAGATTTGTATGCCCACTTGGCAGCGTGACAAACTCTGTTGATCGCGGAGCAAGTGCTTCGATTGTGTGGCCGAGGCCATGCATCCATGTCACCGGCCAATGGGAGCATCAAAGTGAGCATCTGGCTTGTCATTGCTGGATGGTGGGTGTGTACCAATACTGGCAACCTCTACCAAATCAATCGATTTAAGCGCCAGGGTCGACAGGGGTCGTCGACTTCTTCAGCGGCGGGTCGATCCATCCCTGCACCATCCAGCCACTTGCTGTTCTTGACTTATCTGTAAGCTCGTGCCGTGGTCACACCGGCGAACTTGGCGGCACCCTTCAAATCCAGCAACGGCCGAGGCTCATTGTTCCTATTGGAAACCGGATCACAAAAGTCTCTTGACTGTGTATGGGGTTTGTGCTTCGTATCCATGGATGAATATGGCAAGCCGCGCTTGGCCGAAGAAAAACAAAACTAGGCCGTGATAAACTATCCTTATCCGCAATGGTTGACAAATCCAGCGATGGTCAACTTGGCGTTGGGAATGCTGACAATATTCACACGCCCCTTCCTCTTCACTAGCATCACGTACATCTCGTCACAATTTAGTTTCTGCTGAGACGAATCGCCATAACTTGCTTTCCCCGCATCTCACGAAAGATCGCTTCCCTCGTCACAATCACAAGATCCTGCACATTCTCTCGATTCGTCAAAGTATCAGCCGAGTGAATCCATGCTCACCGTTCTCTATAGGCTGCTCTCACACCGTATCCAGCTGCTCTTCTCGGCTTCTCATATCCCCCCCGTCCTTCGGACACTCCGGGGTTCCCTCTTTCCCAATAATGCTCCAGGATCATCGTCCCTCTTCCCACCTTCCACGGATGCAGAGTTCCAGGCTCTCCGAAGACGTGCCGCTAAAGCCCTGTGGGTGATGCTACCCACCAGTGTCGGCCGGTTGTACTTTGGTGGCGGGATGTGGGCTGCCATGGGACGCGCGGATCCAGACCTGGACGATGCCATGCTGGACGAATTGGAAGGATTGCTGGCCGTGTTGGACGACGTGTACTGCAACAAGCACTTGATGTATAGTATCCTGGAGCTTATCTTGGTGCGATTGATCCCGGAAATTCAGGAAAGCACCGTCGAGGACTTGTTGCAGGAGCGGCTAGGATGAAGATAATGAAACGCAGCGATTATACCCTATTGAGTGTTCAATATCATGGTCGTCTTATTTTACGCAAAACTCGACCTTTTCGTAGTGTTCTTCACAACTCATGGAGCAGCGCAATGTGGATTATAAAACGGTGTGCTGGTCAATTGGATTGAAAATACCTCCCAAGTGCCACCCCCCGGCAACGTGTATTGCATCCGCCATCGGCAGCCAGTGCCAACAGCTCTTACTTCCCAGCCCTTCTTCCCAGTCCCATCCAAATTTGATACTATGGGAGGCCCGCTCGCTGCAAGATTCGGCTAAGCTCATGTTTCGAGATCATATCCCTCGAGAGGAATAGTTCGCGGACAGACGAATGTAGGTAAAATAGATACAACCGGACAGCATAAGGATAATAAAATAGAAAATGGAAAGAGACACATGAAAGTGCAGCAGGTTATGAAATATCAGGGTTTCCAAGATGCCCAAGGGAGCTGTGAAGCTCCTTACCCTTACGTCTTTTTTCCTACCCAAACTGAATCCATCCTACATCGGGGATTATATCTCCCCCGCCCCAAGAAAAGTCAAGTGCAACAAAAGTTGAAGAGAGCTATGATGATAAGCAGGGCGCATACTGAAGTCGTTTCCTGGACAATCGGCCGGTCGTTGAGAAATCAGTAATCTGAACAAGAAAAAAAAAAGGCGTGCAGAGGATGGGAAGCGCGCGCAGAAATCAGAAATCACTTTCCGCTGGCAACGACAGGTATAACAACGGTTTCCGTATCCAGAGGCTTAGGAATCATGCTGAATATCGGACGCTTTGCGTAGTATTAGCGAAAGCAAGGAATATATTTCGAGGCGTAGATGGTATATTTGTTTCGATGTCGTCGCCAGGTTCTGTTGCCAGAGTGTATAGTCGCCTCCTTTCTTCCTCTTTGCCCCATCTCTACCCCTTGAATGAACTGCGAGAAAATAAGAATTAAAACATTGAAGCCTTTGAAAAAAAGGCGCGGAACGGCGCCGTCAAATCGCGTATGGTCCGTTACTGTGCATTGTGCATTTGTAGCCAGCCGTTTATATAGAACTAGAAATCAGAAGATGCGCTGTGAACAAACTCCTATTGTGAACCGAAATAGAACGCCGAGAGCATAGAGTGAAAAATCAAGAGACGGCCGATCTACTTGTTGCTCAACGATTGGTGATGGATGCAGCAAGGTTCCGCCCTCTTCATCTTGCTTGCATCATCGCAGGCCCCGGCGATGCAGTCATTTCAGAGTCACCTTCTGGAATCCTCGAAAGTCCACTTCCAGACTGCCGAGAATTCTGATGTGGGTGGATGTCCAACTTTTTCGTCAACTGCAAGATGACATTGTAATCACTTGACTGTAGCAGTTGTTCACTGTTTTGCAGGTAGTTGAGCAAAGTTGTAGCAGCCCGCCTGGCATCTTCCTGAGTGGGCGAAACAGGGGACGAATCAACCGATGCAATCGTTGTTCGGCCTGTGGTGCTGGAGTTGCTTCCACTGTGATGGAGACTCAAGGGTGACGTTAATCCAGTGTTGATGTTGAATGGTGTTGGCTGGATTTCGTTCGCTGGTGATTCGAGAGTCGTCGAGGTTGTAGTGATGTTTGTAGGTAGTTGCGGAGTCATTGGCTCAGTAGTAACAGTAGTTTGTTGGTTGACATAATTAACATCAATAGACGGGAATGTATTGCTGCGCTTTTCCCGGTGGAAGTCGTCAGGCAGGTCATGCCGAATCGGCACAGGCTGAAACCCGCCGACGTTCGGATCGGGAGAAAAATTGAACGTGCCGGTCGGGCTTAAAGTGCCTCCAGAATATGACGATCCGCCATGTTCTCGAGCGTCACTCGCGAGTGAAGTTGTCGATTGCGAGTGCTGTTGACGATACGCAAAGCCGAATTCGAGGTTCTGCTCCCGGCGAGCTTCTTCGTCACTCCGATTGCCCGACAGAGGCGACAGTGGGTGAGTCGGTGAGGAAGGGGAGATCTCGTTTGACGTCGCGCTTGGTCCCGTGCTTCGAGAAGTCGTCATTCGGATACTGTCGGGGATATTCGTCTCTGATGCTCGTCGAAGAAGTCTGCCTGTGCCGACTCCGTGCTTTTGCTTAAATTTCTGTAACCAGCTACTGGTGAGATTTCCCAAAATAGCATCCTGGTTTCCACTGGCGTGAGCGAATAGTCGAGCTTGTTCAATGATGTCTTCGTCCTTGATCTCGAACCCACGCTGTTGCTGTCGACGGACATAGTTGCTAAGTGTTCTGTCGAAGTCAGGGTTTTTGGACTTGACGCTACGTTTGACCGTTGCTGGGTCCGGTTCTTGATCTCGTCTGAGATATTGATCTTTGTGTCTCAGTACTTTTGAAACGGTACTGCCGAAGCTTTATCAGCCAACTCCTCTCTCTGAATCCCTAGCCTACTTTGGACTCACCTGCGCTCGACTCCAAATCTTAATCCAATATCAGCTTGTCTCGTTCCCGGATTTTCTTCGTGATATTGGCACATGGCTCTCTTTTGCTCAGTTGTCAACGTTTTTCGTCCCTTCTCTGCTTGACTGGGTAACTTTGGTGTCTCTATCGTGGGTGGTATTCGGGGTACAGGTGGAGCGGACAGAGCAGGAGCAGAAAAACTTCCGGACGTAGGCGTTGGGTTGGTTAGCTGACTTGGCCATGCAGTGTTCAACATCGGTAGTTGATGATGACCCATTGGAGCTGAATGTTGTATCATCGGTTGATGTTGATGTTGGTGCTGGTGCTGAGGTTGCGTTTGGGGTGGTGGCATCCTTGGCATTGACTCTGCTGGCATGCCATGGGGAACAAAGGTTCCGAAGCCAGGATATTCATTCATAGGACTGCCATCATAAGGACTCTGACTGTAGAGGCTGATGGTAGCCCAACCATCATTGCTGTAACCGTTACTTTGCGAAATGACCGCGGACTCCTGTCCTATCGAGACAGACCCGTCGGCAGCTGTGTTCATTTTACCTCATGCGCAATGAAATCCCAGTGAGTCTAAATATCGTGGTTCTATTGCAAGATTACAGATCATCAGCTGCATCATCACAATCCTGAGCGAAGTTTGTGCATGGGTCAGGATGACTCGTGAGGCATGATCGGGAGTTTTCTGCCACACAAGTGATTGAAAGAAATATGACGGCAAACTCTGCTCTTAACAGACTCACTGTTTTGTTGAATGTACTCTGTGAGGCAGCTGTGCTTGGCCCATAATCCCTCTCTTGCTGACGATGCGGAGAAGATTTGCGCGAGTCAAGAAGGTTTTGGCTCTGCCTTTAGTCGCCAGTGGACAGGTCTGGTCAATTCAGTCAGCGGCTTCTCAGACGAGTACATTATATTCCAGCGAAGATAGCAATCAGAATTCAGAATCCAGTACAAATCCACCGTCTCTTTAACGAAGATCTGGGCTCATCTGGGCTCCAACAGCCGCACTCACTGGCAGATGTTCGGTTTGGTTGGTATAACAACGCAGCCAGCAACCTGGTTAGAAATGGCTTGATGAGTGTAACTATCAACCATGACCAAGCCATAGACACGCCTGACCTGTTGCGAGAGGCTATGAAAGAAGTTTGAGGAGAGCATTTGACTGGGTCAATGGAATGCGGGATAGGAGAGTGCGGGCTGAGCCAGTGAATGCTGTCGCGGAAACACCTGAGGGGTTTGAAGAGTACTTGAGCAAAGGATCATTTACTCACTTCTTGACACGCGCAAATAAAAACTCCCAGTAATGTGTCGGACGAAATAATATTCGGTGTTTTCGCTAAACGCTGGCTGCTCGTGAGAGAGGAGTCCAGTTTTGACGGTTTACACGAACTGCCGGCAAAGGGTAGCACCAAACCGACGGCGCAAAGTAAAAAAGAGCACCAATATTGAATACATATGTCCAAGATACAAAGGCGGGAAGGCACAGAGCATGTACATATGTATATGTACGGCTGGATCGATGCACGCAAATACACTAACGAGACCTGGGGGACCTTCACCTTTTCCTGCCCAGGGGTGGCTGACTGGGGTGTGTGAGGGTATACTTGCGAGCGATAGAAACCGAGACCTCTAAGAGCAGCCAGAACGGAGAGAGGTGCGGGTGTGTTTTGAAATGTCAAGCCAGGCCTTAGATTGGGCGAAGTGGTGGTGGGTAGGATCGAATCTTAGAGCGGAAAAGGTGTGGGCAAGGCGACGAGACCTGGGATGGAGAATGGAGGGCAGCCATACTCGGACGAGATTGGGCATTGCTCATCAGATTACAGACGAGGCAAGACAAACGACAGTCGGCGATTGTGCGGAACCGCGCGGAGTGTGTATGGGAAGAGAATATACTCCATTTCGCGGGTGCGATTGTGCATTGCTCATGCTCATGCTCATGCTCATGGATGCGTGTGGCCGGCTGATCCCCCAAAGTTCCCAGGTACTTCAACAAGCAACAGCATTGGGACCGCCAACGTGGGCAAAAGCAAGAGAGTCAAGCTGGGATACAGCCGCAGGTTCCTGGTGATGGCCCGAGAGCCTCCGCCAAGTATGGGAATGCTCAGCTGTTGGGTTCGAGTTCTTCCTCTACGTGTAAGTCGGGACGTTCTCAGCACCCATGCCATGGTCCTTGCGGAAAAGGCTCGCGGCTCGCGGCGCTCTCTTCCATGGTTGAAGCATGGGTAATCCTTCATGGTATCATGGCTTAAATATCCATGAAGCATCCCTGGGCGGCAGCTACCGGGGCAGGTTTGCAGTTGGCGGATCGGCTGTGGTGGTACGAGCACATCGAAATCTTGACGCCGCTTTGGTCGCCGACGGACATGAGCATCATGGTGGACAGCCACATGATGCTAGGGCTCCTCACCAGATGCCGCGTTGAAATTAAATGGATTCGCGAGATGAATAAAGTAAACTGGTCGATCGCAATGCGACTGCAGGGGCGGTGACTATTGTCCTCAATTGAACCGCATTGTTGATACCGAGCAAAAAGCAAAGCTCAGCTGTCAAAAACGGCTCCGACTGAGACTTGTTGCGCAAATGGCATAGCAGATTCTGCAGAAGGACGACCGTGCAGACAAAGGAGAGACAAGGAGAGAGGCGCGCACATACAGCTCCTGGCGGCCCGCTCAAGCTTGGACTTGGAGCTAGTAATTGAATCTGACGAATCTAGCTTTGATGCTGGCTTGCACGGGTGGTGGATGGAGGAGATGGTTGAGGTTGTGGCTGATCATCTCAACGGGACCCGCGTACCTTCCCCAGCTCATCCTAGCTGGGCTCTTTCCTTTGCAGTCTTGGTTTGGTCTCGGTGCCAACGCTCCTTCCTCTGTTGAAGGTTCTGACCTTGGTGGCTCCCTGCATCGCGAGCCGTAGGCCAATGCAAGATCTATCGACCCTTCATGACAGCCTCTCGCTAACTTCACACGTTGCTAATTTGTTCTTCTTCGCACCATGGCCAAACCGTCCAGACCATCGTACGTAACAAGCCGAAGTCTACGCTCGCATACACCCAGCGTGTTCACTACTCGCACCGGAGCTTTTCTCAAAACTTCCTATGCCCTGTGGCCAGCCATCACAGGTGTGTCACGGCGCACAGCAGACATAGCACTGAGGCATATTCAGGTGCATCATCATACTGCTTCCGGCCAAGTCAATAATATGACCATGGGCTCTGGACAAGAGGGTACATATTGGTCACCCAGGTCCAGTCACCCCCTCCCCTCCTGGCCTACTTCAGGACGGTTGCAAGGATGCTGGTCCAGGGGTGCAATGGCCATTGATTGTGCCTGGGCCAGGCACTGGCTCGCATTCGACGGTGGACACCGATAGGTAGATCGTCTGATGGCATGGGGCAACCTCCAAGCATTTGCAGACCACATGCAGACTCTATCAAGTCTGTCTTGATACCCAGGCTCGCAAAAACGGAATTTTAGCGCTGTTAGCGCTGAGCGTGGGGCGCCCGAGTCTTCTCCGTTTGTCCTCAGCCCCCAGTACAGCGCCCTGTAATACGTAAACATTCTCTTCTGCTATCTGGCTGGACTCAAGGGGTTGTCTCCGAGAACGTCAATGCTGTTGGTGCAGCACACCTAGGTATGTATGGGATACTGTACACACGAGCGTTCGGGTATCTGCGAACTGGCTGATATCCGATGTTCGGCAGATGCAGAGTCTCAGTGTATTCCATGGAGAACCGCATCCAAATGACCTGGGTTAGCGGGTGAAGATCAAGTCCCAACACCAGTAAAAGACTCTTTACCGCTGTCCCCTCTGCTCCAAGACGCCAGGCTGGTCTCTCTGCCCGAGACATCTTATGGGCCGGACCATAACACCACGGATTTTGTCTCGCCGGGAGATGAGCGAGCTAGAGGTATTCCCAGTCATCCTTTCGATTTGTTCAGGATACGAAATGCACCCTAGTTCGTGCCGTCTGCCTTGTCCGACGACCCTTGACTTTGCCATGAAAGCGCAGTCGATCAAGTAAGCTAGGCCAGACCAGATTTTACGAAGGGCGGGAGGCCCGTCCGCTCGGCCAGGGGCATTCCTTGTTGAGCCGTCTTGGGCTTAGGAAAGCAACGTCACGCTACATGGCCCTCTCAGTTGATCATTGGGCTGCGACCATCAACAACACGGAGCGTAATGAGTCTTTCCGCCAGTGGCACACTAGCCGGTCAGCCTATATTATCAACGTTGACAGGATCGAGAGCCACAGCGCACAAAGATCATATACCCTGGCTATAGAGGGCCAAATAACTCAAAAAAACAAAACAATCAGCATCACGACGGACCGGGGTTACACATTTGTATGATTTAGTTGTGTCAGTAATCGTACGGATGCAACGGTCACGTCATATGGCCACATCTATTATTAACATGATGGCTCGGTCCGCTCGCTGATCGATCCATCCTCGTCCTGTTGATGTGAAGGCGATCAACGGCCTCAAGACCTACTATTTTCGTTGACAATTCGAACCTTGGACAACTTTGTCCGACGTGGCTGGTCGCTATCGACACATGGCTTAAACGTAGCATGTGCCAACTAGACGCCATTTTCGATATGCCTTCTTCGGTCCTCGTTTCTCTCAGTGATTCATAATCAGCCCGCGTCAACGATGTTTCTGAATTGTTCTCTCCGGGTCTGCATACATGTGACTTGAGCATTTCTCTTTTAAAGCCAGCCAATCCTGCAAGACAGTGTCTTGCATTACTTTGTCTGCTCCGGTCGTTTTGGCAATTTGTGCCCCTATAGCGCTTGAGCAGACTTTCAATTAGTCGCCCCTAGAGATGGAAGAGTTGGAGGCCTTCCCTTCTTGCACTGTACCTAATTATTGTGATGACGAACTCTCCATAGTTTTACGCGTCAACCCTTAGATACCATGGGTTTGGATTACAGCAATGTCGAAGATTTGAGCTGAGGGCATCCACGTGAACCACCAGATGACTAGCGGCGGCCATATGCAAGATCAGATGTGGCCCTCGACCCAGAGTTCTCTGGGGCATCGTGGCCAAAGAGTAAAAGCTGTCGTCCTTGAGTTGGCCAACAACTTTGCTTTGAAACAACAACTTTGGTCGAGATATCAATCACTTACCGTAACAAGCTGTGAAGTTCTTACAAGAATTCAGATATACGAATTTGATCAGATCTGGCCCAAAAACCGCCCCCAAAGCACATGAACATTTTGGTTCAACGATGCATAATCTCGTCCATGAGATAGAATTACGAAACGGACGACTACCTGGGCACTCATTGGACAGCGAGAGAACAATTACGGCTTGACATGTCCAGCTACCACTACATGCGAGGATGAGACTGGCAGCACCCTTTCGCTCGAAATGGCGCATGTCCTAGCGTTCAACAGTCCCGCTTTCCGGGCAGGTTCCAGTTGGCCAGTCTGGATTTGATCCCTGACACTGTCTTAAAGACCCATGCACATGGCATGGAGAGGCATGTGCGGGAGTGCCATGGTCCCCACTCGGATCACAGCTAGCTGAGTCCTTCAATGAAGAGTCTTGATTCAGTTGCTTGAATCCGAGATTTATCACGACCAAGGAAAGAAGTCGAGGGACTCATCATAGCACATGAGAGGCCGGCCGTGCTAAGTCATCGGTCGAGAAGGCTGGAGTTTGTCAGGCCGGTTCCACACCTTCAGAGGTGGCAGAAGGGGAAAAAACCAATTTTGGATGACTTGGTCAGCCGACAAGCAGATCCTTGGCTGGCTCCGGAGACGTTTCTCACCACTTGTCCTAATAGGCAAGTATAGACGTGTGATGGGAGGTCTTGAAGATTAGCTGTGGTCTAAGCCTAAAGGATCTGCTGGCCATGCGCAAGTAACGCGGCTGCATGAGGTGGAGATTGCTGAAATCGCGGGCTAACTGGCCGGCGGAAACTAGCCAACGACCAATTGCAATTCATGGACACGAGTTCTCGTCAATTGATGCGATATCCCCGCTGTTATCCACCGAGAAGGTCACGGGGAGTCAATGAAGAAACGCCAGGAGCTGATTGATAATTTCGTCGTAACTCTATGTATATGCCTCATAGCACCATTGTGGTCTTCGAACTTGCAGACCAACGCTGCCCATCTCTATTGCAAGGGCCTTCCCAGCTTGTGCCCTGAACAAATGGCGAATCATCGAGCCTCAAGGGATGGCCAACACGGGGAAATTTTCAAGACATGGGCGGCAGGCAAAAGTTAGCTAGGACGAAATTGTCGGCCGGAATCATTCATGATGGCCTTTCCGATCGGCAATCATGCCCCATGCCATTGAATCACGCGTTGTGGTAAAATTTTTCAAAAGCGATTCAACAACAGACGTCTATGATTCACTTCTCATCATTGACAGCAATATCATTACGGCGCGAATTCGCTGGCAGCGTACTTGATATTAGGGATTTGCAACAAAATCGTCTAGCCCAAACCCAGTAGGCGGCTCATTCGTATCGAAACGGACTCAATCGTCTGAAATCGACACAACGGAAGCCTTGAAGCAGGACCGGCTCCGCCCACTCTACTTGAGTCCTCAGGCCAGCCTGAGCGACGCGACCCAATCTGCGGCCATGGTAAGCGCCTGATGCATGCAAGCCAGCTTGGTCTTAGCTGCTAGCTTGTTGTCGCCCACAGTCTTGTTTTCGGGGGATGAGTTCCGAGATGGCATAACGCGCCGTCAGCTTTTGTCGCTCGCCCACTTTGGGAGGAAAAGACACAATGAGCTCGAAATCATCTATTCGCAGCATGAACGATCCTCCGCGACACTGTTACCCTATTCTTGCCAGAAAGTCCCTGGCTTATATACTTGGTGGCCTTCGCCAGCCTGGCACCTCAGGTCTCCAGCAGTCAAGATACTCTATGCCGTGCTCCAGAGATCTATAGACAAGGGGCAAGAGGAGAAGCAGGAAACCGGCCGCATATCAGGCGGCCCATGTCTGCTCTTCGGCTATGCAGGGCAGATGAGCTTAACGAGATGCGTGCTCGTGGGGTAAAGCGAACAGTACTGGGACCGCAACACGGGGATTTCGATTTGGTCGGCGCCGGTCCGTGATGTACTGGTGATCTGATTCTGGCATTTTATTCTCTTCACCTCCTTCGTCTACGTGGCCCTAGTGAGCATTGTGAGCGTGGGGCCTAACGTGGAGTGTTGTACTTCTGAACAGGGACGCTTGATGCCTTGAAGAAAAGGGGTCTGGGAAAAAATTGTGTTGTTTGAATCTTCAAGATGTTTCTTCATTTCAATTGCATTTACAACTTAAGCGAAGAGCCTGGTCTTTGCTTTTGATGCATTCATCATCACTCCGAGCCCGCCAGTCTCATTCATCTCATCCCAGTCCCGGCTAGCCATGCGCGGCTCGCCGGGATCTGTGCCATCGAGCTTAGCTTCTCAGTGCTTCCCGCTGGTCCACTTCGCCGATCCGGAAGATCCTCGTCGTCCTGCTCGTTTTTAACTGTTTTCCTGTAAATTCCTAATGATTATCCAAGAGCAGCTAGCAGTCCCTGTTTGTTGCTATGGCGCGCTGCGGAAACATTTTGCGACATCAGACACTTGATCTGACCAGTAGAGGCAGCTCGAAATCTTGTTGGTTCTCGCTTTCATGCTCGGGTACCGTGCACCCTGGCGAGAAAGAAGACCAAAGATTAGCCTCTAAAATGCGTCCTACCCTGGTCGTGCTGCAGCAGAGAGCAAGCAATGCAGGAAGGAGAGGCAGATGATGTGGCGGAGAGTGGCATGGTGGTAAGCCCCCAACACTCGTGTCCAGACCAGACAGTCTCCCCCGTCATCAGGCCTCGCCATGAGTCGTTCAGAGTGAACAGCCCGGGCCTCGATTTCAAAAATCACAACTAATTCGATATTGCAACGGCGCCGCCACCTTAGGCGTCGATGTATCCTAGGCATACCTCTCAGCACCCAGTCACTACACCGCTCCTCCCATCCAACACAGCCTTGGTCTTGGGGAAATCATCGCTTGATAATGGTTACTGTCAATATTGTCAGTAAAGCTACAGAGTCTGGTGGTGTCAATCGAAAGGATCAACCCGCCACGTCAAATGAGGAGCTGGGATGATGGGCTCTGTCTGGCATTAGCTCGACGCTGACGCGCCGAAAGCTTGTCGTGTCCGTTCACCTTTCAACGCCCCATCTGCATATCTTCTCGCTTCCCGGCAAGATTTTCTTCGAGGGGTGTATGTACAGAGTACTCTTTACACTGGACAGGGCAAAAAAAGAAAAAGCGAGGGTGGGGGTTATCTGAGCACTTACCAACATCCTCATCATCCAGTTCGTGCGCCAACCCGACCCGTTGTGGCTGATGTTTCACAGACTTCCCGTAGACAATAGCAGTTTTGAACTGTTCCACAATGCTTCGGTGGATGGCGTTGCACTAATTTGCCAGAGGAACGCATCCTGTCAGTTTCTTATTCTTTCTTATTCCTGATTGATTTTTCTTCATGTGTCTGAGACAAGACGGGAAGAAAAAGCATCAATCATAAAGGGGCTTCACGCGAAGCTGGCGGGAGGTATACGTACGAAATCCTCAACGGTAGACCGGTTTGAGCGCAAGACCACGGGAGCAGAGTAATCCGGTGCTCTGCCTTTCGGTTTGGTGTAGACACGCTTGAGATTGAGCTTGTCCCACATAGCCTCCATCAACTCGTCGATGTTCCAGCCATGTTCGGAGCTGATGGGAACAGAATTCGGAATCCGGTACAACAGATCAAGTTCTTCGATACTGATAGAGTCGATTTTGTTGAGACAGTAGACCACGGGAATATAGCTGTTCGGATCAAAACGTCAGTATTTCCATCGTTTGCAGAGTATGCTAGCCCCGTCATTTCTGCCCTCGGCAGGGCTGTGACGACAACAATCTGGGGCGGAGTGTCTTCTTACGCTCTGCTCTTCGCCTCCAAGATATCTATCAGGTCGTCCACGGTGGCGTCGCAGCGAATGGTAACGTCGGCGGAGTTGATTCTGTATTCGCTCATCACGGCTTTGATTTCGTCGTTATCGATGTGCGTTAGAGGAACGGTGCTTGCGATGTTAAGACCGCCCTTGTCCTTTTTCTTGAATGTAATATTGGGAGGTTCTTTATTGATTCGAATACCGAAGCCCTCCAGCTCGGACTCAATGACACGCTTGTCTGTTAACGGCTTGTTGACGTCAAGCACGATGAAGATAAGATGACACGTCTTCGCGACAGCGATAACCTGCCGACCTCTACCTCGGCCGTCTTTGGCGCCCTCGATAATACCAGGTAAATCGATAATCTGTAGCGGTGCGCCTGGGGAGTGTCAGTCAACCTTGTTTCAGGATTCCACACGGATCAAGTCCATGACCATCAAAGCAAAACGGCATGTTTATACTGTCGGACCTGCTCTCGCAAAATAACCTACCATTGTAAACGACTTGTCCGGGAACAGAGGTCAACGTAGTGAACTCATAAGCAGCAGCCTCGGAATGTTGACCCGTCAGCCTACTCATAAGAGTACTCTTTCCCACAGATGGGAATCCGATGAACCCTATACTAGCGACTCCTGTTCTGGCAACATCGAAGCCCGCGCCGCCGCCGCCGCCGCCGCCGCTCGGAGTGAGCAGCTCACGCTTGAGCTTGGCGAGTTTCGCTTTGAGTTGACCGAGATGGAAAGACGTGGCTTTATTTTTCTGAGTCCTGGCCATCTATTCTGTACCGTTAGAAAACACTGGCGCAACATGAGATCGAGGTAAATGAGTAATTTCGGTCGCCGTCGTCGATTTTCGTCTTCGACTCGTCGGAATCAATATGCTAGTACGCACCTCGGACTCAATTTCTTTGATCTATATGTTATTAGCACCATGTCTGTAAAAAATTATCACCCGGAAAATCAAGAATAGACCGTCTGAGAATACGACGAACCTTTTCCACAGTCGTCGACATGATTGCGGTTGGGACGCCAAGCGAGCCCTCTCAATGCGTTGAAACAGTAATTACTCGAAAGATATGGTGATCGTTGTCGTAATTCGTAAGTGAATGCCCTCTTTCCGGCGTCGCTGGTGTATTGGCCGTCGTGGCAAAATCGTGATTGAAGGATCCAAGAAAATAGAGGAAAGCCTTCTTTGTGGAGGTGACTGATTGGTGGGCTGGTGGGGTAAATTTTTCTAAGCGGTGGTGGGTGATGTCAGGATTTGACGTGGGCTTCTGGAGCACCACAGATGGAGTGGAACCATCGAGTAATACAACAAACAGGCGCACCCAGATTAATGAAGGACAGCACTCAAAAGTTACAAAATCAATCCGGTCCATTGAAAGAGGGTGGCATTCCCTATCTCTTTGGTTTGTTTACATACATCCAGCCAAAAAATAGGTATCTCGCCCAGAAACTTCAGACATCACAAAATAACGCCTCAGCTGATGCTTCCGTCCTCTCTGCCTGCTCCCAGCCGTGTCATGTACACGGCACATTTCGAATTCCTACAAAGACCCATCCAAAAAGAAAAGCCCGTGGATGGCAAAAGCAAAACAATGCTCCCGTCCGTAGCCCACGTCGTCGCGTAATTCCAAATCGGTTTGGTTCGTAGCTTGATCACGTCCGAAGTTAAAAGAAGCACAAGCAACCTCCTTCCCTCTCCTAGTTCCATAGCCGCTTCATCGGCGCAATGTCAGTTTCATCGCAGTGGAACAGTGCTCTATGGGGTTTGCACGGAAATGATCGAGACAAAGAAAAATTTAGTAACGGAGGATGAATAATAGACGAGCAAGCGCGTCATTTAACGAAGCCGGACTTCGGGAAGTATTCGTCGTCGCCAAGGTATTGGTGCAGGCTGTATCTTGTTCCGTCTCCTTATCGACTAGATATATGAGCCTGACGTCGATATAATTGGTATTTGATTGCATTTATAGGTGTGTATCATGGACGCATGTAATAAAGGCTGCAGGCTATGCGGATGTGCCATGAATGCCGTTCAGCTTTCCCCCATGAGCGTGGCCATTTGTCCCATTAGTGATTGGCTTCGTGGGTGTGCTCTGCGTCTGCATTGTGGGCGATAGAAAGCTTCCGTTTGGGAGAGGTGGCGTCTGCACGTTCTTGATCAAGTGCTCGAGGCCCTGTTCAATGCAGAGTTTTTCATACTCAGGATCGTCAGGGAAGACTTGCACCACGCCTCGGCGGGGTACCCGTTTCTCGGGAAATGGCGTCTTGCTCGTTTGATGGCAGCTCGGCAGGTCTTCTCCAACCATGGCCCCGTTAATGTAGAATTTGTGACGAGGTGCAAAGCCGTGATACCGATCCGCGTCCGGATCCTGCTTCCATTTATGCGTTGACTGCCAGCCGTTCAATTGTGATTCGTTTTCAAGTAGTTCACGATACTCTACTGCCAATCGAATGTTTCGAAGATGAGGAATGTTAGGCACGGTGTAGAGAAAGTCAGATAGCTAAAAAGAACATGTCAGCCACCTGCTGTCCCCGTGTCGAATTGGAACAAACAAACAACGTACCTTCACAAAGAACATGTCCAATGCCTCGAATTTCTTCCATCCGGCATTTATAAGCTGCTGTTTAGTGTGGATGTCGCAGTCGGATGGCTCCATATCGCCGTAGTAGTCAGGGAGTTGGCGCCCAAGATCCCATAACTTCTCTGTCAACAGACAGTAACGAGGCCACTCTGTCCGCCAAAGAGTAACTTTAGCAAGATGCGAGACTGGAACGCGTTCCCAGGCGGTATCTAAATCATATCAGTCTGAGCCGTCCACCCGCCACGATTTGCTACACGTGTACTTACATCTCGATAGGTCCAAGTCCTTCTCGCCCAGGAGTAACGCAACGTGAGTATTGAGAACCCACTGCTCGCGGCCTTCAGGGGTGCCTGTCAGTGCTGGCCGTATTGTATCGTAACGCACCCCAAGTATATGCTTGAATTTCTTGGCAATTGCAGGTGTCTTGGGTCCGGGATGCGTATCCAGCCATCGAAGAAGGGGAGGAAGTTTGTCCAAGCGAGCACGTTCTTGTTCCTCGCGGATACGCCTCAGCTCAGCTTCTCGTGCTGCACGTTTGCGTTCCATCTCTTCTCGATGGGCACGTTCGCGGCGCTCGCGTTCCTTTCGTTCCTCTTCCTCCCGTTGTCGCCGGGCTTCTTCTGCAGCTTCGCGTTGAAGTTGCTCCTTCCGAAGGCGTTCTTCCTCTTCGCGCTGTTTCCTTTCCTCCTCCAGCCTCTTCCGGGTCTCCTCTTCGCGCTGAGCTGCTTCACGGCGTTCCCGCTCCTCTAGCTCTTTGCGCTTCTTCTTTTCCGCTTCTGCTTTGCGAGCCTCTTCTTCCTTCTGTCTCTTCAGCTTTTCGGCTTCGGCGCGCTTCCTATCCTCTTCTTCTTTCTTTGCTGCTGCTTCTTCTTCAGCAGCTCTGACCTTCGCTTGCTCGGCCTCAAGCTTGGCTTTAGCTTCTTCCGGAGACTCTGCTGCCTTGACATGTTCCAAGTCCGGCATAGGAACGTCTACATCCTCTGACTTGACGTGGATAGACTTTTCGCCGCCTGCAGCTGCAGTTACGGTAGATTTGGTGTCCGAGTCCCGTTTTGAGGTCTCATCCCGTTCTTTTTGGCTTGTCGTAGTTGTGGGTTTGGCAGATCCATTCCGAGATGAGCTTGATTTGCGCTGTCGGCCATTTTCAGAAGACAGCCGCTTTGTCCTGGTCTCCTGGCTTTCTGCATCCAAACGTCGTCTTTTGACAGGAAGCTCATTACTTTCTTTGTCGGCATCGCTTGGTCGGTCTGGTGTCACACTTGTGCGATGTCTCTTCGAAGGTCCGTCGCCGGGGCCCCTGTCTTTGGATTCATCTCGCTTAAGAGCCTTGGCTCTATCGTGGTACTTCTCAGACAACCGTGTCTTCTCTGAAACATCATCACTGCGGTTCTCGCGAGGACTTGATGGTTCCTTATGGGAAGAGATCCGCTTTTGCTTGTCGCGTTCGCCTCTCAATTCGCCTTTGGACACCAATTTTCGTCTGGGCTTTGCAGCTTCGCCTTCGGAAGACATGCCGGCAATATCGGATTCAGCTCGCCGTGCTTTGTGTGCTTTGTGTGATAAAGCAGGAGAAAGTTCGCGGTCAGAGATGCCCGATGCCTCTTTCTTCGGCCGCCCAGGACCCTTTTTCTGGAAGTCTTCATCACCTTTGTTATGAGTCATGGAATTAGATCGTCGTTTCTCCCTCTGACCGTCCAATTTCGAAGGCTTCCTCTTCAGCTCATGTTCTCTGGACGGACTGAACAGACGTCGTTTTGTTGATTTGAGTTTCTCCAGAGTATCATCGCGTCGTACGATTCTCTCTCTTTCGCGACGGTCGCCTGGTGATTTCGTTTTCAAGGTATCCTTATGAGACCGTTTGTATTCGTCGTAGGCGTTCTTGAGTAGGTGTTCCTCTTCTTTCCAATTGGTTCCTTGGCGTCTTCGTGCGATTTCGTAGTAAGTTTCGCCCTTGAACCTACGAGTTGGGTCGAAGCCTTGCTGTTCCAAAAGCAACTCGACAACCTTGATGTTTTCTTGTCCAATAGCGGCAAGGATAGGAGTAGCGAATTCTGCTGGCAGTGAGGCTACAGGGCCGGGATCGGCGTTAGCACCACCCAAACCCAACAGCAGTTGTATGACCAAGTCGTGACCACCTCTGGCTGCTGCTACCATAGACTCCGGATCATCGTATCCCTCTTTCACCTGCAGTATACGGGCAACAGTTTCCTCATCACCGCGACCGGCTGCTTGTCGTAACGTCTTGTCGTCGAGGGGCATGTACAGTAGATCGTTCCTGGTTTTTGTTGAACGAACGGTCCCACTTCTCCGGCTTGTGCTACCCGAGATGGCTGCTGGAGATTGTCGCGGGCTGTCAGGAGCGTGAGAATCCCGCGTATCGGGGTAGTCGGTATGCGAGTGACGGTCCTCGGATGTACGCTGTCTTTCACCAGCACGCTTCTTGGCTTCCAAGAGCGCTGTACGAATCTCATCAGCGTTGTCGGTATCCTCACTCACTCGATCAATAGGCTCCTCCCCGTTCACGTTGGCTTTGCGAGGATTGACGCCTGCACCGAGCAAAAGCTTTACCACGCCCAAATGACCGTTGTCGACCGCATCGAGCAAAGGAGTGTCTTTGTCGTAGTTGACACAGTCCAGATTGCAACCAGCGTCGATCAGTAGCTTCACAATATCCTCGCAGCCATTAATTGCGGCGATCTGAAGTGGGGTGTTTCCAGCGTAATCTGCGACGTTCAAGTCCTCCGGTCGTTCTCGCAGACGTTGTTTTGTGCCTTCGTATTCACCTCGTGCACATGCTCTGGCAAGCAGTGTTTGACCATGTGCATCGAGATGCTTCTTGTGAGGGCCCATCTTAGCAGGCGAGACATTGGCGTCTACAGAGGCAGAGGTAGCGAGGCTGCGTAATTTTGAGCTGCGAGGGTGTGGACTACCTCCGTTGGAAGACTCGTCAGATTGGTAGTCGGTGGATTGGAGTGGAGGAGGCAAGTGTCGCTTTTTGCCTCCCAGGCCGTTGGATGTGGAAGATTGTGAATGAAGTTGGGTAGACGTGCTTCGTCGATGATGTCGTGGAGGAGGCGAGAGAGATCGATCTTCGTGCTTTGTGTGAGACGATCTCGAGTCTTTGTATCTACCGCTGTCAACGCCCGCACTTGTGGTACGCTGACGGCGGGCTTTACGTAGGTCACCTTCGTCATCCGACTCGACTTTTGGGGCCTTTCGCTTGTGTGATGGCAGTCGTTCACCCGACTTTAATTTATCGCGTAGAGATGTTTTTGATGATACTCTATGGGTGGATAACTCGGAGTCAGATGGTGACGAGTGGGCGGCATCCGAATGCCGTCTCCGCGCTGGGTGATTAGGGTGGTTTTGGTGATGATGGGGTGGAGAGGTTGGTGCAGAGCTCAAGCCGCTGGAAGCAGCATCCTTGTTGCGAGGCCGACGGTCCTTATCGGCAGAGGAACCAGCAGAAACGGAAAGACGCTTCTTCCTGACACCTTCACCAGGTCGGCTCCCGATCGACAGTACTGTTGCCCTATCGCCATCACGACTGCCTTTGCCGTGGCCATTCGAGCCCTTGCTCTTGGACGGGTCTCCATCGCTTTCGCTTTTGTCCTCTTGCCTCACTTTTCGGACCTTGGAGGGGGAGTGGCCGTCTTTCCCAGGAAGCACGATAGTCTCAGCGTCCGAATCGCGATCTTTGGGGCTTTCGTCGTTGCGGGCAGTCGACGCGTGAAGGTGCTCAGCAGCGGAGGAAGTGGGCTTGGCCTTTGCATCTCGTTGAGGTGAGCTCGCCTTCACAGCCGCTGGTGATTTAGGCTTGCTATCCGTCTCTGAGCTGCGGCGCCGCCTGGGGGAAGCGCCAGCAGGCCTCGTCTGGTCCGAGTCGGCAGCATTCTGCGCATCCATGTCATTTACTTGCGAGAGGAGCGGGCGAATAAAATCATCCTGGAAATGAAGAGAGACGTCGACAGAGACGACGCCGTGAAAAGCGACGGCTTTGGCGATGGAGGCTGATGGAATTCACCAGGACAAACACGGGGAAGACGAATGCTTATCAATATTGCGGCGGTCGTCCGGGTAGAATAGTCTCGGTGCAGCCCCTATCGAGGCTTCGTTGGAGGAGACGGTATCGCGAAATAGGTCTTGGATAATTGTGTGAAGCGCCTGCCAACAACAGAGTAAAGATGAGCGCTTGAGGGATTTGGGGCCTACCCAGTAAGCGGAGTGGGAATGGAGTGAGGCCGGGAGAGTCGATTTGGAGGTGGTGGCGGCGATGGAAGGTGGCAAAGGAGAATGTGGATGGATGGGCAGAGGCAAGATGGAGGAGAAGCGGCAATCAATTGCACTGCTGCACGGGCACAGAGCAGAGAGACGCAATTGCAAAGGCAGTTAGTAGAATCCACCTCAGGAGACTGGAGGATGGGATAGGATGGCATGGAGCAGTCAGAGCAGAGAGCGGAAAGGATAGGCAGGCCAAACTGGGACCAGGCACTGCTGTGGTACTGTAGTGATAGTGGTATTATTAGTGGCGGGCTGGCTGCTGCTGGCTGCACGGTTTTGTTAATGCTTGCAGGCAGGCTGCGTGTTTGGCGGCTGGTGGTGGTCCTGACCTGCCTGCGTCCATGGCCCATGGTCTATTGTCCTTGGCCCTGCAACGGGGTTGTTGCCTGCACGGCTGGCTCAAGTCTCCCTCTAGTGCTCGGTTAGTCACGATTCAACACAGTCGGCTGGCCCTGCACACAAGGTATCGGCACTCCACCGCCTCCTCTTCCATATTGAAGCTGTCCTGTCCTTGATTGACTTCCCAAGTTGGTTGAGCTCAGGCTACGGGCAGTGGGATTGAAGCGCGACATCAATCCGGTCAATGTCGAATGCGAATGCGCGCCCAGCCCCAGAGCCTGATGGCCGGCTCCACCACCCTGTCCAAGGAGCAAGCTGCCAGCTTCCCATCGAGCTGACCTCAGACTGCTTTGGGCCTGGCTTGGACTGGCAAGTCTGGGTGCGTTCAGATGTCAATCGCCCATGAGTGCTGGCGGCGCCGGCTCTGATCTGCTCGCTCGCTCTCGTCGCTGGCTGCGACTGCAAACAAACAGGGCCAAGTCCAGCCCAGTCGACCGTCCCCATCCTTGCGCAGGCATAAAAGTTTGATCGTCCCTCTCTGATTGGGCTGGGCAAGATTTGATGTGGGTCTGGTGCGGCAGGCAACCAAGACAAAAGGCGCAGTTTGGAGCCGTCCACGCTCCAGCCCATGCTCAAAGTTCCCAGCCAATTTCGCACCGAATGGATTTTGTCGTGTTTTGGTCCCAGCCCCAGCCATCAGCTCGACGTGCTTGAGCACCAGCATGAGCTCCGGCATCAGCATCAACATCAGCATCAGCCTCCAGCCATGCGCTCCTTGCTATTCGCCGCCAGCCATCACACGAGCCCCTCAATTTCTCCTGCAATGCGCCTCCTCTGAGTCCACCCTTGGTTTGGGCTGTTTTCTTGCTGTTCACCAGCAAAAGTATCCACAACCCGCGACACAGACACGAATGCCGTTTCTGCCAGCCCTGCAACCACCATCATCTTCAAAACTTGTTGTCTCATCCTGCTAAGCTCTGATCTCACTTTGATGTGACAAGCGATATCCTTACTTCCTCGATGCACTCATCCGCTGCCGGTAAGCCAGAAAAACGGTAGTACACTGCAAGACATCACAGTACACTGCACAGCAAGCTTGCATATCACTGTGTCTGGAGTAATTTCGCTCGATCATGCAGTCCGGTCTGCACGGAGTCCTCGGTACTGTATGCGAGGTTGTGCATGGAATCAATTATTGCTATGATGCTCGCGCCCGTTTTGCTTTCTATTATACCCGGAATGCCCAGTCACGCTTATCTGCACTTCACCCTTGCAGGAGATGAGGCTTTGACGATCTGACAAGTGGTCAGTGCTTCTCTGTCTTGGATCGTACCATCGCCTAGCTGCAACAATTGCGAACTAGTCCCTAGACTTGCCTTGTGAACACCACGACGAGGGGCTGCAGTGGTCAAGCAATCGAGGTCCGAGGCCACAGATCGCAGTCTGAGTGATATTTCATGGCGATTGCATGATTGATAGTCTGATCTCAAGCCGGCACCGACAGCATATCCACGATTTAGCCAATTTGGCTGAAGTCGGCCTCTTCGCTATTCTCCAACCACTACATTGTTGCCACCACAACAGCTTGGAAGTGTTCCTGTCTAGCGTCTTGAAACTGACTGAGTGACACAGTGGAACGAGCCTATTGAGGAAGCCCCCGTCTTTAGTACCCTATTTCCTCACAAGCGGAGCCACTTCTGAACTCTCTGACTTCTACAACCATCAACCTTCGTGATGGCCGCCAACGATTTCCTGCCATCCGATCTTGAACAAGCTCGAATCAAGGGCCTGCCATCGACTGCATACTACATTCCGAATTTTATCAGTCCGGAGGAGGAGCGCTTCATCCTCGACAAAGTGCGTTGCCTCAATAATATATATGCCTCTCCCCGCCTCCTCCCGTGTCACATTTCGCCCTTGGATCGAACTGCCACATTTGCTGTCGTCTGCAGCGCAGCTGATGAGGTCTCCTCACTAGATCACAGCTGCTCCGAAGCCGAGATGGAAGCAGCTCACACATTGCAGGCTACAAGCATGGCCGTCTGATCTGGTCCAGGACAAGTTGCTTGATGCACCGCTCCCCGCCTGGCTCACGGATCCTGTCGTCTCGCGGCTCCTTTCCCTCCCTGCAGCCGCAACCAACACAGTATTCAGTCACACATCCGATGTTGCCATCGTGTCGAATCATATCTTCTCACAGAGCCCTCATCAACGCCCGAATCACGTGCTGATCAACGAATACCCTCCGGGGGTCGGCATCATGCCCCATAAGTTAAGTACTTGAATGTCTCCTCGTAGATTGACGTCGGTGAAGCTCATCCGACGTAGGATGGCGCTGCATATTGGCCTGTTGTGTGTACTATCAGTCTTGGGGCCAGCCTTTGCCTCAATTTGCACCGAAGCAAATATGATGGCGCCCTAGATCCAAGCCCCGCCTGGAGAATCCTTCAGGAACCACGTAGCCTGCTTATTACTACCGACAGCCTATATACGGATTACCTGCACGGAATCGCCGATATCGAAGAGGATGTGAACTTATCCGCCGAAAGCATTGCAAACTGGTCTCTGCTCAGAGATCCTCAATTGTTCGCCGACGGCCGCAACATACGACGAACGCGGACCAGCTTAACCTATCGAGACGTACTCAAAGTTTCCAAGATGGGAAGCAAGCTCAATATGCTGCTGAAGAGATAGATTCGGGCAGATGTTGCGACTCTCTAAGTTCGAGATCCAGTCTGTTTTGCTTAGAATACTCCTGGTATCATCCTCCATTTTCTGGCCACCTTTTCGGCCCCGAATTTACTGGCATACCATTGCTTTGTCCCCAAAGCTGTAGCTCCCAAATTTATCGCAACGAAACACAATCCACAGAGAACCGGTGTATTGTACAGGCTGCCAGGAGGGGCTGCCATGACCGAAATGGCAAGATAAATCACACACTCGCACGTATAATGCGGGCAGACAATATACTGGAACAGCCCCTCGTCCGGAAGTGTATACTTTTTCAGACTGGCCAGATACCTGTGGCACTCGTTCTGCTTCAATGACGCAGCAAAAAACACAGCCAGCGTTGACGGGACCCGTGTTGACAACAGTACAGCAGTTTTTTGCGACTGCCATGATTCAATGATATGACCTAGTAGCCCATCAGCAGGTTTCCTTCTGCTTGCTTATGTAGTATAAGGCAATCCGTCGTGCTTAAGCCACGAAGACGTAACTAGGTGCAGAAACTTACCAGATCCTTCTATCCATACCGCAACACTCATGACTGAGTAGAACACCAACGCCAGCGCCCAATGCACTATCCACATAGGCGTCTTCCCTGGCTTGCTCACGAGAAAGCACTCAAGCAGCCTCCTCGTCCCCTGGCTCGCCATCATCAACCACGCGAGAAACATGCGTCCCAGCTCCGTAGAGGGTCGTTCCGACCCCAATTGCACCTGCCTCTCTGCCAAGAACGACATGACCGATCCTCGCATGAGATACTGCCACGCCCAAAACGCAGAGAGACTCGTCGAAAGCAAGTAGAAGTGCCAGAACCACGAATGTGGTATTTGTCCGTATGAAGTGATCTTGTCGAGCAACCACACTAGATATGTCTCCTTTTTGGGGGAAGCATCTGCTTTGCCTTGTGTCCCGGACACCTCGGGTCGGCGGGCCCCGTAGTCCATTAGTGTTGCTTGCGCATCTTTAGGGAGAATGTTGAGAGAGAGGACGCTCAAGGCTGCGAGGGTGGTGAGTTTGTCCATTGTTTTTTGGGCCCATTCCATAGTTGAACCCTGGTTAGTTTGTATATGGATAGGAATTGTACTGAATTTCGGGGAAATGGGTCGATGGTTTGAGGTCCTGAGTATGGATTATAGGATTTGGTGAGGTGTAGAGGTGGAAGTCGTGGAAGCTTGGCATGTGAAGTGGTTGATGCGCTACCCTGTAGCTAATCCTGAGGCGATGTCGCAGGTTGTAGTTGTGGCAGAAGATAAGAGGTATGGAGATGAAGAGTCATACTTATGGCTCTTTGAAAAGGAAGTTTCCCAGTATTCTTCTGCGTTACGTGTGGAAGACAAATCTACGTCAGACATCTCGTGACAGGCGGTTGATGGATGTAGGGTAGCCTTCAACTGACGATGTAAGAAAGTAAAATGCTGACGACTTCCTCTCGTATCAAAGAACATATCTCATTCTTCTCGCGTCATTGCCATTCATTTTTTTCTTAGATAGCTGTTTGAACCAACTTATCGGAAAGTTACGAAGCTTGGTACGGGCACTTCGTCCACAGACAGCCAGCATCATTTTGTATATGAATGAAGTACAATTATCTCGCCAAGTTCGATTCGCTGTCTTCAACGAGCGCCAACAAAACCGCCTCCAAGATATGCCTAACAGAATCGCAACCTCGAATAATTATATACTAGTAGTACCTCCATCAAAGCAATATATTCGCATTCCGAGGCTACAGATCAATGCTCAGAAGAACATTGCCGCCCTGACGGATGGATCAGACGAACCAGGTCTGCGTGATCATCATTAAGCAGATCTGTATATTGGCTAGCTTTGTGAGTAACAGTGAACTTGCCAACGGCCCGGTACTCGTCAAATGTGACAATATCGCGGTTAGTGGTCATGGTGGATATATTCGTAAGGCGGTGATATATAATGAGAGTATGAGGCTACAAATGTGGTCTGGAGTTACCTTAGTCTGTCAATATGAATTTGGTCGCTTAGCGCTATTTATCTTAATGAATAGTTTCAATGTGAACGTAATCAAGCCAGGCGCAATATATGGAAATCTAGACCTTTCCGCTAAGAGCAACTATTCTCGTACAAAACGCCCGAGCTTCTATCTTTCTACAATCTCCTATTCCAATAGCGCCAATTTGATGGGCTGCTTATCCGCGGGTTGCTATTCCACGTCGACTTATGGTAGACGGCGTTCAACAGCAGAGAGCAACCGATCCCAAAAGCTAGGGCTTCTGCTAGATCCTATTCTTGCCACCGCGCGTAGATAGCATTCGGATTTCTATGTTATAATAATATGTATCAGTGTCCTAATTGTGCAGCAATATATTATAGAAGACTTTGAGTGAGATCAGTGCATAGGGTTAGGAAATTTATTTAGCATTTAGTTCTAGATAACCTACACCGTCTCTACGTTAAGATAAATTGCCCTATTTATTATAGAAGCATTATTGTTCTGTCCGTATAGCAAGATATATTCTGGATGGAACTTAGAAGTAGTTTCGTCCTGGAAGTAGGAGGGATCCTGCTAGTATAATCGGGGAGTGAAAGGCTCCGGCCCTCTATCATCTGGTTGAGGTGTCGAGTTGAGAAAGAGGATGAAACGGCCCCAGGGATGCTGTCGAAATTCCTCACCCATGTCTTTAACTCAAAGAACACGATCAAGGAAGCTTCTCTCTGTCGTAATAGATGGGTTATAAATGACGGCTTTCTGCAGTAGCTCGTTGTGAAGCAGCGCGGCACGCTCAGGAGAAAATTCTATGCTGAAGTGTCAGGGACGGCTGTGCAGATTGATTCATATCAGTGGCGGGAGGCAAACTAATAGGAGGTGTCACAGCTTGCGGCTGCTTATTTAATAGAGGAATTATTTTATAGATGATTGTCATCGCAACATTGTAATGGGCCGGGTTAGAAGCTACTGCAAGCTCGCATGTGTGACGATACGTAGTCTTGTTATAGGTATGAAAACAACGAAACCAATTGTCCAAGCTCCCGCGTGCAATCTATGGCCGGCGGGTGCGAGGGAAGCTCCACGCTGTTGCCTCGAGTACCTATCTACTCAACAGGACATGGAGTCTATGGCTGAGCGCTGTCCGGATGTGACGTGCCACATGCACCTGTTGACATTCGCCAACAACAGCAATTTTGATGATACCAGATCAGACCATACATGTAGGCAGGCGGGTACCTAGTGCACTGCACCTACTGTCTATTCGACTTATAGCCCGGGAAGTTTCTTCCAGAAAATCCGGCCAGATGAGGCCTGCTTGACTGTTGGGTCGCTTTCCAATTGTTCTGGTTTATAGCCATCTGCTCCAGTTGCCTTGTCGAACCCATTCCTCTACATCAATCAGGTCGCCCGGCTGTATTCCAACTTCCGACGGCCACTTAGCTCCCAGCCCACCGTCAAATCCATACTCGGTGACAAACGCCGCGGCGTGCGAGGCAGTCCTCACAAATGCTTGCGCTGATTCGGGAAACTCGCTGACCATTTCCTCGACGCCTATTCCTTCCCACTTGACCGGCACTCCCAAGGCACGGCCCCATCTAGTTGCGAAATCTTCAAGCGTCAACGGCTGCCCTCCGAGGAGGTGAGTACCGGCCGGAGCGCGATAGACGAGAGCCTCAACTAATGGCCCCAAATCCGTCTTGGCATAGATCATGGGGAGACGATGATATGGCGGGTACGCTACCTGTCGAAACAGAAACGAACCGTCTGATTGCTTCTGCGGCCCGATCAAGTGGCGGCCGTCGACTGTGAGGTAGGACTCACTGAAGAAGCTGTCAAGGTAGACACCGATGTAGAGGTAGCTGGCGCGGTCTACTATCTTCTGATAGCCCGGTTGTCCTTGGCTTGCTAGTTGAGCAAGCTGGGCAACTCCCTTGAATGGCGATTAGTCATAAAATCAGTGTCAGTGAAAGTGAACCAGTTGCTGAGTCGGACCTACATTGGCTTTACTACCAAAGTGATAGGCTAGTGGGTAGTTACGCGGATCCGGTAGGGTGCTTAGAACAATATGCTCAAGAGTGATCTGGCCAGCGGCCTCTTGGTCATTCAGCGTACGAACCAGAGCGTTAAAAAGATTACGATACTGCTGCGCTTCGTGAGACCGCGCGACTTGATGAAGACTGACGGACTGCTCCTCTATGGTATTTCGCACGCGAGACATGGTGACGATTTTCCAGTAGTAAGTCGGGGTGAAGGTGGCATACGCCCCTCGGAAGGCTTGATACAGGGATTCCTCATCGTCCAGACTCGCCTGCACGAGTTCGACCTCAGGATTCTCGTTGCGGAAGGTTTGGGCTGCTGGGGAATCACGGTCACGAGTTATGCCACGAACTTGATATCCTTTCAAGTTGTTGAAATGCTTTACCACAGCGCCGCCCTGGAAGTCTCTTAGTATCAGCTTGTCAGACCTGGCGTACGCATGCGAGACGTACCAAAACACCAGTCGCTCCAACCACGACGATGATTTTCTGCGCCATTTCTTTGTTGACTGTCTGACTGACTGTTGCGGAGTTAGGACACAGGCGGCGGATTTTGGCATGTTCGAGAGTATATGTACATACACTGGGTTCAAGTTTGGGATCTTAGTCTTCATCGATGTTGAGTTCTCAAACACTTCGCCTTGTGGTTGAGGACGACTATGCGGTATCTGCGTGAGGGACAACAGCAATAGCTGTGACAAGAACACACTGAACTGGACTCGCAGGGACGGACTTGAGTTGCGCATGGACCATTCTTTGCTCAACCAATTTAGGCATTAGGGGAAGATCAACAAGGACTACATTGCAATCCTGTATGTAAGTAAAGAGGGTAGTTCGACGTCGTAAGTGATACCCACGTCTATGCCTAAAACGTTGTGTGCGTCAAAAGTTTCGCCAGACATGACTGCGGGGAAGTAAACACATTACCACAATGAATGGCAGCTGATCAGATGCAAGTACATGATTCAAGTCTGCGTATTTTCAAGTGGCGCAACGTCTTTATCGCGAACAAACGAGACGTCAGAGCAGATCTTTACGCCGCGGAACGGCCGCCTCTAGCTAGTATTAACGCCTGCGTAATTTCGACAACCTCGGCTCATCATGGAAACCGAGTTTCAGGATACGGATCGCGACGATGTTACACCGAGTGCGCGCGTGGTGAACATGGCATGAAATAACGTCTCATAGACTGACCCCCGTGGGTGGGTGAGGGGAACCCTAAAAAGATGCATTACTAGTGTTGCAACTGTGCATTTGTAAGTTGCTAGGATCAACATTGCCGAGTGGCGGGAGGCTAATAATACTCGCATTCAACCGAACCAATCTGACCCCAGGGCGGATTCCGCCACATGGGCACCAGAAAGTGGCTCCTCTTTCTATTCTATGTGCCACTTTTTCTCGCTGTCGGCGACAACAGTGCAGACGAGACTCCCACAGACGCAATGTCTCGAAATGTCGAGTTCCTCTTCCATTTTCCCCATGTGGTTAGTACTACGTTTGATACTGTGGTATAGTGCTCCTTTCTTATAGTTCCAGGGAGTTGGATTCCAATGTGCAAATCCACGCCTTCAATCCACGCCTTCGGGAAGTTTCAGATGGCCATATCAGTATTAGAAGAAGATGTCATTTTGAGCGTCCTTATATCGCGTGAAATTGTGCACCTTCAAGTTTCTCGTCCCTAATAAAAGCACATGCATAGGTGGAATGATGCTACAAGTTATTAGGAAGAGCTACCATTGTCAAATACAGACGGTTGCTTTACAAAGCGCTCTGGAGGAGAGTATTTTCTTTTTGTTCAAGTATGAAGACATGACTAGTATTGCAATCTAGCTTCTTCTGCTCAAGTTGGACGAAATCATGTAAGACCATCAACAGCTGGTACGCTTTCTGAGGAGAATCTTTGCCTCCACCGGAGCCACCAGGAACTCGTGAGCAACACCATTTGGGGGCCTTGTCACTTGGCCCTCAGGAAGCTTGATGTCATATGCCATAAGAAGCTTGGATACGATGATCTTGAGGGCAGCGCCCGCCAAATATCGACCTGGACAAGCCGTGCGACCGTGTCCAAAACCAAGCACAGTGCTCTCTGTCGTGACGAACTGGTGCTTGGTCGACTGGACCTCCCCATTTTCGGCAAGGCGCTTCCTGTAGCTGCGCAATCCGTCATATTCGTGAGGATTGACCGTGTTCGCCGGATCATTCTGGATGGTGTAGGTCGGTACGCAGATATAGGAGTTCTTTGGGAGGACAGTCCCGTCAGCTAATGTGTGCTGTCTCGTCATGATTCGACGCAAGCCGATCATGGTCGGTGGAGCGAGACGTTGGCTTTCGCGGAGAATGCTGTCAAGCTTGTAGAGCTTCCCGTACGACTTGAACGACCATTCATCCTCGGCTGCTACTTGTGCTATCTCCTCGCGGACCTGGTCTGCCAGCCCGTCATTGGAGATTATGTCCAGGAGCACATTGACCTCGCTGAAAACGGTAGTGGGAATAGATGCCAGAATGAGCAGGATCTCCACGTGAACAAGCACTTTCGGGGTCCTCTCCTTGCCTTTGGCCAGGTGGACCAGCCATTCCATGCCCCATTTCTCTTCCTCCTCGGCTGGTTTCCAGTTACTGTCATCAGAAAGAGCGAGCAGCCTGGAGAACTCGGGCCCTAGGTGCTTCTCTGCTTCTCTGATATGACGCGTCGTAGCCCATGACGCGGGAAGCGCCCATTTGAGAATGAGCAACATGAAACTCGGGCAGTATCGCATGATCATCACAGTACCGAGGACTAGAGGACGAAAAGAGTCAGCTTAGATCTGAAACACAACAGTTCCAAAAGAAAAGAAAACTCACAGTTTTCGGTGAAATTCTGAGCGATACGCAACCAAACCTCGTCAGTGGCGTAGTCTTTGCCGAGCATGATGTGCGCCGACACGCGAGAAGAGAGCTTTGTCAGGATCGGATAGATGGAGACTTCCCTCCACCCGTTGGTCGGAGCGTCGAGTAGTTCCTCAATCGCGCGGTTCACCTCGTCTTCGATGCCCGCTGCCAACTTTGGCAGGTTGGGGGTGATCTTGCGATGAACAAACTGGGCGTGTAAGTGTGCATCGCGGAGATGCCCCAGTCCAGTGAAATGCGAGGCCAGGTCAAACTCGAGCGCATGAAGATTGCTGGCCAATTCGTTGGGAAACGCAGCAACTTCGTCCACAGCAGAGGGTGGAAGCAAGATAAGATTCACATCGTGACGGATGATGCGATACGCACTGCCCTTGAACTGTGGGATGTATCATGTCAGTAGAGGTCGACGGGTAAAGATTGGGAACGAATGACAGATTTACATACCACTCCATGTGCCTTTCTCATTACATCGCGAGCTGATGTAGCCCATCGATGACCGGAGAACCAACGGGGGGCGAACTTCATGTAAGTCTGCCCCAAGGGATATCTGGCCTCGGCACTGCCCCAGTAAAGTAAGATGAGGATGAGGTATGTTGCAAAGGCCGACATTCCCAGCCAGGCAAAGCCATGTGTCCGAACCAAAGCACTGATCAAGTCCGTCTCGAGGGCAACAGCAGCCCGGGACTTGAGTGCCTGGATGTTAGACATGAACATGGTTACATTGAGTGATGCAGAATCCATTTTGTTGGTCGTATGTAGCAAGGTGAGTAAAAATGGTAGAAATGAACCTATAGTTTCAATGTGACGAACTACGATGCTAAATCATTCGTCTCGTACCGTGAACAAGGCCAATCTATAGATGATACGAGATGGACTGTTGGGAGGCTCGCTGCTGAAGGCGAATTTGGCTTGAGACTTCATCATGTGGGCCACGACTCATGACGAAACAAAGGTACGTCAACCCCGGATAGCTGACGATCGCTACGCTACACCATCGCGGCAGTTCGAAAAGAGGACATCTGGCGGCCAAGTTCAGCGCCTATAGCAGGCTTTCCATTACACGTCAACATCATGTGATGTACGGCTGTTGTATACATGGCCTAGTGCGCCGTCTAAATAGTTGTGATTGACGCCAACGTTAGCGCCGCAAAGCCCCTGTACATCAGCAAGTGCATTTTTGAAGACATTCAACTATCGAGTTATCCTGTATCTCTTTAAGGACCGTAAGGCTC